>VZTX01016528.1:0-71267 GCA_013400915.1 Pardalotus punctatus
GACGCCTTCAGGGGATGAGCGCAGCTCTCAAGCGGGGGGCGGGTAGGGGGGACGGACGACGAGGTTTCTATCGGCTTTAATTGTAGACACGAGTCTTGAACCAAGAGCTACATCGTTAGTAATTTCATAGCTTTTTCGTCCATTTTGTAGCTGCCTCTCACGATTTGGCAAAAGAGGCAGTCTGCCCATCCAGTCTCCCCCCACTTCTCTTCTACCGCTTTTGAGCGTCCAGCATCACTCTCTAGGCAGTAATCAAAGATTTGGCAGATTCATTGCCCCAGGGAGCAGAGCCAAGGATAAGCTGTCCCACTCCCTCCCAGGTTGTCGTACCAAAGGCATTCTCTGAAAAAACTTTTAATCCCTGGCTTTTACACCATAGCAGTAAAGCTTTCAACACCTGCTGATCATACTTAATACCACGTTTAGCTAGCCTAAATGTCCTCATATTTCAGTCGCCTTTTCTTCTTGGGAAATCTGATTTCCCATCCTCAACCCAGTGGCTCACCTTAAATGTTGAATTCGGTCTGGACTTTTGCAGCTCTACTCGCTGCCTCTCCGCTGGGGTCTCATCTCCGTGCTGCTGTTGGAGCAGCCGAAGGTTCTCCGACTGTCCCTTGAAGCCGTCGTAGTCACAATCATCACGTCGGGGTCACCACATGTCCTTGTTGAGACAGGCATGACACGGACGGAAACGGCTTCAGTCCTAGGAAGAAGTTTTATTCGCCACTACAAAGCCCTTTTTATACCATTTCTAGCATTCGCGCCACTGATCCATTGGTTCCCAGTTCACCACCCCCCAACACCACTGGCCACCCAAAGTTAGCGCACAATCTTGCAGGAAGACAGACTCCGTCTGACAGGTGCGTTCCTCCTTCCAATGTTGTTAATTCCTACTTCTGTTGATGTTAAGATTCTCACGGCTATGGCTAAGATTCACACGGGTACGAGAGGATTGTGCTAGCTCGATGTCTGTGAGCTGAGGCAGGCCAGCTGTCAGTTCCCACAAATCTCATCATGTCTTCTTATCCCTGAACCTACCAGAGGTTATTGTGCTTGACAAGTGCGTCGTCTGCAGTGTCACCGTCCAAAGCCATCAGTGAGCTAAACATTCTCTCTCAATATGAGAAATCTTCACAACTTAGGTGGTGCAGGAAGACATCCCAAAATGTGCTTTTCTATCTTGTGTTTAGAGTGAATGTTCCCATAAGAAGAGCACACCCAACAGCTTTAGGCAGAGGTCAGGACTAGGTTAGAAGTGAGGGAGAAGAGATCTGTTGTGTTGGAATCAAGTAGAACAAATTATTCAATATTTATGGTAAAAGTTTCAAAGATCGAGGAACTGTGTTTAAATGCTTTTGTTAACTACCACCAGCTAAAAGCAAGTGTGACAACAGCCACATGCTTTCCGAACTTAAATATTATGGCTAAACAGACACTTTAATCAACAGCCTGGGAGTCTGAGCCTGTCAACTGATAACGATTTTGGACATACACTTCTAGTCTAGGGCAAATTAACAAGGGATTTCTGACTTGTCTGCCCCTGGGAGCCAAATTATGACCTCTGTGACTTCTACAACATCATGTCAGATTTCTTTCTGCAAGTTTCTTCAGTACCCTCATCCATTATAAATATTTGGATAAAGGTACTGAGTGGTGTCAGAGCTGAATGTGGTGGCACTCTTTGCTCGGCCAATTCCAGGGAAAATATGTGAAGGCATCAACTTTGTAAGTGGTTTTATTGATCTCCAGAGACTTTTGAAAGAGCAATAAAGATGTTTTGGCAATTTCTCAGGAAAATATAGCTGTTTGGGCAAATCTGTTGCAGATATCTTCTTCATGGTTCCATGGAGTTAAGGTAAGACAGGCCAAGCTGACTTTGATAATAGTCATTACCTTAATGCAGAGCTGTTCAAATTCTGGGCAGACTGAGAGCAATTGAAGTTTCCTCTCCAGGTTCCAGGGAAGTTGGGTTTATTCAGGAGCATTCCAAAGTTAAAGATTCATAAGTTAGACTTCAGACAACAGCCACCATACTTTGCTGCCCAAATATTAGATAGAATTTGTCCTCAGGGATAATTTAAAGTGGTCACTGGAAAGATCAGCTCTTTTGTAAGTTTTCTTTTATATATTCATACCTTTCTTGAAATGAAGATGGTAGAACTTTAAAAAAAGTTTTTAAAGTTCTACCATCAGAACTTTTAAAAAAAATTTTAATAGTGCTAAAAGTCTCAGCATTCTCTGCAGAATTGTCAGATTTCATGCCCTTACTTCAATTATCTATTTTTTGTGCCTGTTCCTGAAGCAATAACACAGACATGATGAGACAAATAAAAACTCATCCTTGTGTTCTTCACTTGGTGTGTTGTTTGCTGCTGCTACCAGTGAAGCCTGTAACAGCCGCAGCCAGAAATCTGTGTTTGCATAAGACAGATTCTCCAACATCTGTGCACAGGAATTCACCAAAGTATTTCCAGCTGTTCCTTCCCCCCTGTCCTGCACAGAGTGTATAGAAAATTTCAATGAGATTACAGGAAGTTATAATAAAAACAGCAATAGGGCTCCACCACAGCATCTTTGGAGAATGACATTTCCTTCCTAAACATCCATGGTGCCCATCACTCACATATCAGGCTCTCTGACACCCCATTCAATAAAACATTTGTGCTTATGTCCATTATGTCCATTGCACTTATCTTCAGCTTCCTCCTGTAAATTGCTTTGTCTGCCAGCTCTGTGAAAGACAGATGATCCCATGGCTGCCAGAACATCAAATATGATGGGTAGTAGTTAAGGTCTTCTACTTTCCTGAGTGGGGGGCTCACCCCTTTAAAAAAGGCCAATAATACAGGTGTGAGACTGCCAAAAATCCAGATAGGAAAGAGAGTATTAATGTACAAGGATGGGTAAAATCAGTGCAAGCTGCACTTTCTAAAACACCTGGAAATCCACCTAGAGGGCAATGGAGCTCACACAGGTATTGTGATTGAAATCTTATTTTGCTGTATTTTGCTAAGTGTAACCTTTTATTTGTCACGAGTGAGTGTTTTAGGTTGCTCAAAGAATCACTGGTAAAAGCAGGTTCAATATGAAAGTGAAAGTGCAATGAAGTTCATTAGCAAGGTTCGCTCCACTACTTATTAGGTGATTAAAGCACACAGACAAAAATTGGGCTAAAATCAATCAGTCTAAAAGTAAAATCAACCTAAATAAAATGACCTATGTGTATTCTGGGGATGGAAAAAGAGTACGGTTGGGAAAGCATAAGGATTAAAAGGACTAAGGGAGACCATCCCATTAAGTCACAAAGTTCACTGTGTTCACTGTGTGATCATCTTGCCAAACTTAGCCCTGGAGCTGACCAACAGTTTAGGCCTAAAGGTTTTAACAATATTTGAACTTAGCAGAGTTTAACTGATAGTGTGGTTTAAACAATTTAACAAAAGATTCTAAAGAATTCACTCAAAGCACAACAGTAACTCACTCATAGGCTTGCTCAGGACTCTGATGAATCCAAGAGAGCAACATTCCTGGTACATTTACTATGGAATATTCACACTCACACACACATGGACCTAAAGGAATCGGCACAAGGTGAAAACTTCCACCCAGGCTCAGTGAAGTACTGAGGGCAGACACCTTTGCATCTTCTCAGTGGGTGAAAGGTTGATCCTTGAGGAGTGGGAGCATCAGCCCAGGCTCCATCGTCGGCTTTCGGCAGCGACCTTGAGAGTTCACGAGCTCGAGAGGCCCCGCTCAGAGGGAGATTCTGGTCACAGCCCTCCATGATCCAGGAGAGCTCAAAGAGTCTCCTTTAGATCACTGCTTATAGGGTTGAAAGAGGGCTGGCTTTAGTCATAATAATTTCCCATCCTGGACACAATTTGGGTTGGTAACTTTCTTCAAAAGTTCAATAACAAAAATGTTGTTCTGCTTGCGCTGTTATTCAGGCAAGAAAAATAAGTTTCCAAGGCTGTTGGTTAGGCTTCAGGAGCTCATTAGACAGCCCAGGTTTCTGGGAGACCGACAGTGTTCGTGATAAGCTCAAGAAGACCTCAGCCCAGGAGCTGCTCATCAAGGCTGAGGGCTAATGAGCATTTCTGAGATCCAGTGCAGCCTGAGGGAGTGGGAGGGGAGCAATTGTACCACCCCAGGTCTCAGCCTATTATGTATCATTCTGCTGAATCAAAATCCCATGTAAAATCTAATATATTGAAATAAATAAATTTGACATTAAACATCACATGCTCCATGAGTGCAATAGCTAAAAGAATCTGGTCAGATTATTGAGTTTGGAGAACCAGACATGGCTGTCCTTCTTTCTGAAATTATCCAGGGTCAAGAATACAAATGAGCAAACATTTAGAGAAAGGCTTTTTTATTTGTTAAACATAGTGCAATGGAAAAAACAAAAATTATTACTTTAAAATCTATTTGCTCATCTCAATGATCACAGAAACAGCAACAACAACCATCTTCATTTAAGGTTTTAAATTTTGCATGTTTACCTATGTACACAGAAACACGTATTTTAATTGCAGTGCAATTAAATTAACTCCATAATGTTTCATAGCCTGCCATGAATAATATATAAGAACTAAATTGAAATCTGTCTCCATATTTCCAGGTTTGGTGATGCGAGTTAATGGATTTGAATGCTACACTCAGCTGTAGTAAGGGGAAAACAATGGGCTGGGTCAGCAGAGGCTTTCATTTCCAGGTGCCACATTACTGCCCCACCCATGTCATGCCAGAGCTCAGTGTCCAGTGGGCCATTCCTCACTGGAAAATGCACATTTTCAAATCTGGATTTGTGGCCACTGCTTCACAGTGCCTGGCTCTCATGGATTAAATAGAGGATCACTGTAAATGTCTGGGGAGTAACAGCCATTTTCTCACAAAACTCTTCCTGGCTTTCTGAAGGTGATTTAGTAAACCTGCTTCTCTGCACAAACAAATTTCATTCCATTCTTCTTGCAAGACTTTTGTCTAATTCCATTTTTCTATGATGTGGAAGAGCACAGATGTATTTACTGGATTTATAATGCTGGTAGCTTTTTCCTGGTGCCAGCTCTGCTAAATTTGAAGTTGAATTCTTGAGTCCTTTACCACAGTAGAGAGGAAAGGTTTTGACTGGCCTCAGACTCCAGGAAGCAAAATACATCCCCAGGAATCTTGTAAAGTCTGCCCTTCCCAAACACATAGGAATCACATGATTATGTATGATGTACCCCATGACCATGTACCCCAAAAAATGAAGACAGAGTCCAAAATGGCCCAGTGCTGTAAGTAAAAACTGGAGGAAAGTGAAAAAGTGAAAACTGTAAGTGAAAATTTTCTACCTTACTGGAGCATGCATGGTCCCACAAATCCCAAAAATTATGAGATTTTTAGTGGTTATCAAACCTAGCTACAAACATTATCCCTTTAGTTTTTCCTTAAATTTTAAACCAAACACTGCTGATGGGCGCAACACCTCACAAATAAAAGTTTTTAACGTATCAACATTGCTGTAAAGGTTCATATAGACCCTTTACTGTGTGTGTGTGTGTGTGTGTGTGTGTGTATGTGTGAAAAAAACCAGAATTTTCTACCTTAGAAAGTAGTCCTTACCGGATACACCAGCTCTTGTATTTTGAACAGATGATTTTTTTTTTGCAAAGGAAAAGATCCTTTATGTCAAAAGTCAGCTTCCTACCCAGAGAAAAACAATCTGAATCCAGTTTTAGTAGAACTGAGTAGGCTCAGTAACTGACCAGGATGTTGTATGAAACTTGTGGAAAAATACAAGGCATTCCATTCCCTATCTCTCTCACCTTTTTCCATCTTTTTCCCTTTTCAAATTTAATTTCTTTATATTTTATGTGTTGCAAGAAAGTGCTTGATGAAGACCTGATGGACAAGATATGAGAATTAAACCAGCCTCTACTAATATTTTGTTGTATGTGTTTCGTGTCTGGCACCCAGCAGAAGCCTGTATTCTTGAAAGCATATAGGAATAAAAATGTTTGCAACATGAAAGTGTGGCCCCAGCTACATAACCTTTGCCTTACTTGGGAAGAAAACACCCAATTTTGGCATTTCCGTGTGTAAATACACTCGTGTGTCCATGGTAAGTTACACTAGGTGCCAACAACTGGAGGCAGATTGCTTGAACTTTCTCTTTTGTAGGACAGTGAAGCTCACATGTTGCAAGAAATATTAGGATGACTTACACAGATGAGACACTGATGTTATTTCAGATTATTACTTCCTCTGGCTTTCATATTATTTTGACACAAAAACACTTGTGGCAGGTGCTTTGAACATTACACATTTCATAGCAGGAGAAAATCCCTTTGACCTTTCACTCGTGTGTTCGTGTCACCGCAGATTCAAAGCTCCGGTTTTATCTTTAAAGGATGAGGGTGAGATGAGTGATGAAACAAATCCTAGACATTTTTTCCCGTTCTGTTTGCTGAATTTGATAGACTTTTAAAGCCTGGCTTCTGAGAGGCAATTTCAGACACTCCTCTTAGCATCATCCAATTATGCATTGGCTGCAGCTCACTGCATCTATCAAAGTGTCACTGATGCTTTCATGTAGGCAATATATTGCTTTTTCAGACCCAAGAGAGGGGAAAAATCAGGCACCCCAGCATCTTCTCCTTAAGTAGGTGTTGAGCAAATTAGTCCCATTACAATCCAGCCTGCATTAGTCCATTAAAGAGCTGGAGGAAAATTCCTTTGTGTAAATGGCTGCATGGTTTCACTGTATATTTGTATTAGTCATTTCCTGTTGTTCTTTAAAGAAAGTTCTTGATCACTGATGTTTAAAAGGCCTTAATTTGCACATAAGCATAACTTTTAAAAAAAAAAAAAAGGAAACATTCTCATATATTTAAAAGGTAATTAATTGTTTTTTAATATCATAAATTAAATTTCTTTTTGGCTCAAAGGACACAACAGTTTCTCAGTTTGCAAATACCCATAGAACTATCCTATGATTAAGGCGGTTTCTTGTACATAAAACTTTTCTTCCTTTCCCAAACCATTTATGCTGCTGTTCCCAGAATCTGGGCCCTCATTTAGAGGATTTACACACACTACCTGGAATGAACCTTCTTAATTCAAATCAGCAGGGCTGGCTGGGGCTCTTCAGCTCTTCTGAGACACTGGATTGGAAAGTCTTGACCATGAAATTGGTCTCTTTTCACACTCCTGCTACGCAAGAAATTTAGACTGACTGAAAATGTACAAAAATTAGGAAAAAAATACTATTAAAAATACTGTATGTGCACTTCTATTGTACCACAGACTGCGAGACCCAGCATGGTCATCACTGGACATGGAACCACAAAACCAGAGGTGGAGATGCTGAAAAAAAGACCTCACAGAAAAATATCATAGGTGTGGAATTACAATATCAAGATTACCAAGGAAAAAGTGAAAACTCCTGCAGGAAACTGTTGAGGGCAGTAGGCAGTGACAAACTCCTCTGTTCCAGGCAAGGTGGAAAAAATGAAGTATGAAATTCACAGTGCATCAACTGGCACACTGAGCTGTTGGGGATTGCTCAGTTTAAATCTTCCTTTACAATTATTTGTTGCTGTAAAAGAGGGCCTCATTTTCTACACAGTGCCTGACACTCGTTTTTTTCAGGTATTCCCGTCTGATAAATAATACAGACTCTAAATAACCACACTCTGCCAAACAGATGCTTTAGTCAATCATCTTATTATGTATTAAATAGCTCATCCACTGTGTTTGGGTCCTTAAATTCTGCCTCTCCTGAAGGCTGTGGTTGATTCTGACCCATCTGGACCTTAATTCCAGGACGTGATATCTTCACCTCACTAAAGCTGCCTCTGATGTACCTCAGATAATCAAATTTTTGTGTTTTGCTTCTACCTAAAAATAAAAATACAATGGATAAAAAAAAGAAGCTTTTCAGCATGTAAATATCCAGTGTCTGAAACAGTGAGAGAAATTTCTGGATATACCTAATGCTCCTTGATGAAGCAATATTAAGAATATTAATATTACAACTTTATTCCCTTCACTACTCTAATTCTCTTAGTATTATTCTGATAGGCCACTGAGGAGAGAGAAAAGAGCAATCCATATTTTTCCATTTGAGTAGATGATAAGCAAATTTTCCTGATTGAAATGTGCATTGGACCATTTAGCAAGCTGGAGATTACTGTATGTAACAGAATGATTTTAATACATACTTACAGAGAAAGCAATTTCCTGTAACTCTGTAATAACAATTATCCACTCAAAAGAGTCTGAATTTTACATCATTGTGATTTTTTAAAAAAATACAATTTCGTTCTCTCATAAAAGGAAATGAGATTCCTTTATCCTAGGTCTTTATTTTGACAAAAATGCCAATTAGCTACTTTATACCATTTAAGTCTTCACCATTATGTGGATCAGAAAATGGCTTCAGCTATTCTTTTAAAGCAAAGCAGCAATGTAATATATGGAAAAAGCTATTCTAATCTCTGTGCAGTAAACAGCCTTCATAAATCACTGGAAGCTCTCTGCAGCATCATTCCCTCAGTTTCACACTGGGCCACAAATCTCAAATATGTTAATACTCATCCCATAAATAGCAATTTATGAGGATTTCCCCTCTTGGTCAGAAGGTCTCAGTTTCTTTTGTGTTATAAAAAGTCCCAAAACACTGAAAAGGTTCAACATGCACAGGTGAACATAACTCCTGAGGTGAGTTTTCATACCACAGTTTCATTAACCAAATCAAATTAACAATATATCTCCAAAAAATGGAAAATTATTATATATACCTCATCCTAGTGATTTCTTTTTGGGAAAAAAAGAAAGCGCAAGATGGGTGATATGGTCTTTATCTTATCCATGCAAAATTGTGTCAGTTAAGAAATTCTAAATTTATCATAATTTTTATATTGAAATATTACTCGCACTGAAGTTGCAAAATAATTTGTTCCAGCCTGTGCTGGTTGGCATTAGAAATTATGATTTTAAAGCTGTAATGTATGATTTTAGTTAGAGGTGTGCTGTTCAGAATGTGCAAGATTTCTTTTGATTAATGACTATATAATTCTGCATTGCATATCCCAAATCTGTCACAGAATTATAACAGGAAATAGTCAACAGTGAAGGAAAAACATCACAACACTGATGTTTTTCCTTTTCCAGATGAAGAACTCAGATCTATTTTTACAAACTAAACATTAACTCTTCCTGTTGGGTTTTCATCTCCTTTCTCCCAAATCATGCAGTTGAAATGGTTCTGACTGATGAATCCTTGTGACATGAAAAATGAGGATCAGTTACCAGACAAAACCCCACACTGTATCCCAAAAAGAAGGTGATAGTGAAACGCAAAAGGAATTTGTGGTTAAGATTTCCAAATTATATCTAAGTTCTCAGGAAAAGCCAGAAATTAATCTTTACTAAACCTGGCGATGTTGTGAGATTCCAGACATATACAAAAATGGATCGCACTTGTGCAGCTCATCATCTTTCTCTCAATTAAATCTGCCATTGTATTCACCATTGTGTTTCTGTTACTATAGTGATGAAATCTGTGTAGAAACCTAGAGAGATGCTGATTGCTGCATCTCATATATAATTTTTCACAATCTACCTTCCATTCCTTACTTTCTAAATGGCTATAAAACAGCACCCTTTATCATAACAGATAGATGTGTACACACATATCAACTACAGCATCATCAGGAATCACACAGAAATAAGTTGGTAGTAGTTATTTTTAAAAGAACCAAGAAATGAAATTATTTTGTATTGGTTTTAAGTAATCATTCCTTACCTTAAAGGTATTGCTATGCTATGGAGGGTAAAACTGAAGGACAATTTGACTCTCACTTAAAGCTGACCAGCTTTATTTGAGGTTAAACTACTTTATATTTAATGAATATTCTTCTTTTTCTAATAGCAAACATGCATCACATGAAAGTTTCACTTGTCTTTAAGTATTAATTTTTCTTAAGTTCAAATATTCATTAATATCAAATATTTGCCTACTTCCATTGAGCCACTTCAGTATCATTTGTGAATGCAGATATCTCTCAGCTCTTTAAATACCTCTCCAAATTCTCCCTCTAAACACATTGATATTTATGAACTATTTCCATGTGTTTTCTTTACAAACGGATAATGCTTTTTGGATTTTCTTCTTCATTTAGCAAGGTTTAGGTTTTGTGATGGCAGCATTTACATTTCTACTTCTTAAAGTTTCTTTTAGCTTGAGGTTTATCTCCCTCCAGCTGCTCTCTTGCGTTGAATTTGCTGAGGTTGGAGGTTTTTCACTTTTCCTCCTGATGGGGCAGAAGGGATCCAAACAGCCTTCCTGTGAGACCAGTGGGAAAAATGAGGATTTTATTTTGGACAGAGAATGAAAAGACAATGCAAAAGGTTCTGCACCCTTCCCTGTCCAGCAGGGATTGTCTATTTTATCCCCACACATTTAAAAGGAGGTGGGACATATCTAAATTCCTGTTTAGACCTGAGGGAGATTTCACCAGCACAGCCAGGGGAGCCCAGAGTTGCTTCCCTCACATTCAACTGAATTTTTTTCAGCTACTGCAATTCAACAATTCTGCATTTTCCATGCATTTGCTGCCTTTTGCAGGGAACTGTGTCCCAAAGCTACTTTGCATCTCAGAGGATGAGAAACACCTGCTTTTTCAAGCAGCCATTGGGATAAACCAGGCTGACTGCCAGAAAGGATTTAGTGACCTCTTTGCTATGAGCAGTCAGAGGGCCTGGATAGCTCAGGGCACACAAGGATGTACCTGGAAAGGAACCTGTGGAAGAAAGTTCCCCATGGAAACACCCTGGGGGTTTTTAACTACTGCGAGCTAATCTTATTTCTGATTCAGTCTAGGCTATTGCAAGGTCAGCACAAGGACCTGAGCAAGCCAGAGACAAACATGAGGCGCCTTCCTGCTTTCTTCATCTGAAGATGACAATAATTCCTTCTTGCCTCTAGAAAGTGCAGATTGTACTTCCCCATAAAGGAGAGGAGAATAACTAACAGGGAGGAAGCCAAGACTAGCTGCTGCTTCAAGTCTGCTTTTCATCTCTGACTTTGGATGAAATGTAAGTAATTTTGGGTGAAAACTCTAACTTTGCGTTAAATGTAATTTGAAATTAGGACCGGAGATGGATGGGAAAGCTGTCTATGTAACTGATGTTTAGAGACCCTTTACAGTGGCATCCTTAGAAGTGTTTAGAAGCTGAAGTCACATAGATTGCAATGCATTCTCACAGAAAATCCTATTTGACCTCCATATATTTCTTGAGGGGGGCAGATATAAGTTTTAAAATCTACCCTTATTATTTGTCTGTTCTTTTCCTGTGAATGGAAGGTACAGATATTTGTACAAAGGAGGTGAACTTTATCCACCTTCATTGAGATCTGAGCTTCAAACAGCTCAAGCTTCATAAAATCAATGTCAGATGGTTTAAAAGCTATATAGGACCTATGATAGACAGATAGCTTGGAGGGAACAAGAGATACTATAAATTGAATTTGTTCTGTACCTGATACTGCTTTGAAGTGGGACAGTGGTAACAATTCTGAAGTCAGAGGGATTAGTAAATCTTTTATCTGTTTAACCTGCAATAAAATTTCCTAATTCCATTTGTGGATAGTCTTTCTGACCATCACACATGTGAGTCTTCAAATGAAATCAAACTTTTCTGTGCAGTGCTCTGTCCAAAGCATCCAAGACATTTTTTAACTTTCTACAGCAACACTCATTAAATTTTGAGCCTAATGAACCAAAGCTTTTGCCAAAATACAGCAATTTTCCACCAACACATCCAAGGTAGAAATCTGGTGTTCCACCATGACTTTTTCCCCCCTTTCCTCACAGTCCTGCATGCTTTGAAAGAAAATAATGTTAAAGATAGGAGGTGATTTGCAACAAACACAATTTCAACAGAAAATAAAATAGAATTTTTTTTCAGAATATTGTAGGAAATCTTCCTTTGAAAGTTTCTCTTCTACCTGAACCTCTTCCTCAAAGCTGCCAAGGATTAAATAAAGATCATTAGCAAATTATTTTATTCACCCTGACAGAACTTGTTATAGGGAAGGATCCAGCACCTAGATTTTCTGTGTCAAGACAGTGCTCCCATTTTTAATGCATTATCTTGCTGGAGAGGTACCATCTTCTATTCCACCCAGAGGTCAGTTGGCTTTCATTGGATTAATCTCATTTTAATTAGTCAATATTAGAATCCTGAAAGTGAAGTGTCATCTGTGATGATTGTCTTAGTCCTAACTTTTGTCTTTAGTGTTTGATAACTAGATTTTTTTCTTGTGCAGCCAGTGCTTAATGCAGAGAAGAAATATTCCTTCTGTCATAAAAAGTTCTTCAGCCAGGGTAATTCAGAAATACTGATCCTTTGGATCAGACTAGTCATAAGATCACACTCTCTGTCCATAAGCAAAACCATACAGAGAAACGAGAAGAGAAATCCTGTTTCCCCAAGGATCCTCTGAAATTGCACGAGTCCCTCCATAGAGAGGTGGGCTCCTGCTTTCCCTCTCTGTTTTTGGAGGATAAGAAAGCTTATTTTTATGGGCAGAAGTTTACTATGCTATTTAGCTTCAGGGCCAGAGAATGAGCGCTGTCCCATTTTTTTGGGAGTGCAGACGCAGCTGTAAAGACAAAACCTCTGTCCCATCCTACCCAACAGTGGCTTCAGCCAGGGAGAAATTGAGGGTCTCAGGAAAAGTGAATTCTTTCAGGTTGCTCTGGCCAATATCATGGTCTGTATATAATTAATATGAATCCCAGAATTACGGAATGGTTTGGCTTAGAATGGACCTTAAGGATCATTCAATTCCAAGCCCCTGCCATGGGCAGGGACACCTTCCACTATCCCAGGTTGCCCCCAGGCAACACCTTCAGGGATAGGGCAGCCACAGCTCCTCTGGATAATCTGTCCCAGTTCCTTATCATCCCCACAGTAAAGAATTTCATCCTAATATCTCACCTAAACCTGCCCCCTTTCAGTTTGAAGCCACTCCGCCTTGTCTCATCACTCCATTCCTTGTCCCGAGACCCTCTCCAGCTCTCCTGGAGCCCCTTTAGGTACTGGGTGGGGCTCTAAATCTCCCTGGAGTCTTCTCGGGGCTGAGCAACCCTGGAACAACCGTGTATGTACCCTGAACAACCCATATAAATGAATCTTATATATACACTGACATTTTATTTGTATATATGTGCGTATACCTGCAGATGCACACATCGATTTAAAAATGCACATAAATTTACACACCCACACACCGAGGTAACAGCCACCAGCTTTCCAGTCTTCTATTCCGCTTCAGTCATAGTCTCTCACTTCACTTTATAGATTCACCTGCATGTTTTTGGACTGTACTAAAGCAGAGAATTGAAACTGATAATTAAAGAAAATATAAAGACCAGCACCTTTTATACAGAGTCTGTTATAGCACAGGTTTTTGAGGTTGAGAAACATATTTTCCTCTGTGTTTCCCATCCACTTTGCTCAGCTTCACTCCTGATTTTCTGCGAAAGACGCTCAGAAATCCAGGGATGAAACAAGATCACAGAGAAATGCTCAGCTTGGAGCCTCCCCAGCTGAGGTTTCTGCCTCTCCCAGGAGACCCTGTGCAATCACATCAGTGCCTTCCATGGCTCACGCTGACACCTCCCTCAACACCCCCATGTACAAATAGCACGGTTCCTGAAGGAACAGCATCTCCAGAGCAGTGAGGGATTGCTGCAAGGGGACATTAAAGGCAGGGAGGAGGTTTTTCCAACTGTTTCTTGGGGGACAACTGAGCTGAGATAATGCTTCCCTTGCAGAGAAAGAAGTGACTCCTTGAACCTCCACTTAGAGGGATGGAAAATAATGTAAGTCCTGTGGTTTACTGCACTTTCTCTTCTTTGAAAAAAAGGTGGTTTGTGGTAGACTCTTCTATAGGATTCAGTGACCTTTTATTTGCCTAAAAATCATTAAAAAACCTGAGGGGCAAATTTTTTTTTTCCTGAGTGGCATGAAAAAAAATGGAAGTGGGGAGGAATGAGTATTAATTTATTCCTTTGCACAGGAGCTTCCCCAGTGTTTTTGACTTGTTATTTTGCTGAAATAAGTTAACTAGGGTAAAAAATGGAATCTTAGAGGAGTGTATAGGCATATAAGAAAGTTTTTTTCTGTGCATGAAAATTGCACATATATATATTTTATATAAGAAGTTCAGATTTTTTAGTTCTAATATTTAATTCAAAGCAAAGCCAGAAAAATTTAAATAACCTTAAGTTTTATAACATTACTCTCTCTTACAGAAGTTTGTGCTTAGTAATATTGTTCTGATACAGACTAACATTTGGGTTTTGAGACTTAAGAATGGATCTTATTCTAAATAGGGTTTTTTTGTGAATAAGGCAGAATTAAATCTGTTTTGTTTGTGGAATGTGCTGGACTGTGCTTGGTGAATGCTGTTTTCATGATAAACTGTGGGGCAAAATAAACGCATAACTGATTATTAATGGTGAAGTAAATTAAAAACTTAAGAGAATATAAATGTTACTGTTAGGTGGTGATTTGGCAATAGAAAAGATGACAGACTTTGTGAAACTCACAGGAACAGGTGTCTTTGCTTTGATGAAGTAGAAGAGATTAAACATTTCGGGTTTGCTCTTGCAGCTGCAACAGATTTTGTCTGCTAGGAGTAGCTTAGTTGTGTTTGGCTCATCACAGACACAACAGGTGGATTCCTCCCCTGGAGGAATGATTTTAAGTGGAATTTGGCTGGTGTTTAAGCTGGTGAAAGTGCAACACAAAGATGTTTTATTAGGGTGAAAAACTGTGGAGAAAACCAGTACAGAGACCTAAGAAAACCAGCTGCTCTGGAGGTTCCTCCCGTGGTATGGGTGCTGCTCCTTTTCCATGTCTCAGAGGTTTTAATTTTTTGTTGAATTGCATTTTGGTTTTCTTTCATCTTTCTTCTTTCATCAGGCTTTGCCTGAGATTATCTTCCATATCCATGAATAAAAGGTTTTTTTTAAATTAGAATTTCTGTCTGTAGGATGAAAAGGGAAAATTTTGAAGTCAATCATGAAAAGTGAGGAACCTAAAAATGACATTATGTATGTCCTTATTAGATGGCACTATGAAATGACATACCTAATGCAAATGGTTTGTCCAGAACTGAATTCTGATTCGATACATTTTTATTTGTTTAGGAAACTGTAGAAAGCTGTGTTAGACAAAAGACAGAGTAATTTGAAAATTGTGTTAAATTATGGAACTACTAAACCTTTGGCAATCCCAGTTAAAATTTGAATTGTGCATTTAAGTATTTTTAAAAACTTACAGTTAAAAGTTTTTTTTCACTGTGTTTTATTGACAGGTGAGGGAGTTTCTTTCAGGTTTTATTTCATGGACCACTAGAATTTTGTTATGGTCTTGGAAAAAATTTTTTTCTTGCATTTTGTCCCAAGTTTTATCCTCTATATGTCCAGCTGCTAAGAGATCTTTCTGTATCATAATGTATATGATGAAACAAATCTTCAGAATGACAAAATGGCAAGTCTATGATACTTTTGGTGCATTTAGTACTTTCTGTTCATGGTAACAGTCCAAAATCCAAACAATGTGTTCCACTGAGTTTCCATAGTTTTGTTTGTAATCAAGTCATGTTAATATGAGCTGAAATTTTATAGAACCAATAATCACCTTAACCACTTTTGAAACGCTGCTTATGTGTGGAAAGACAAAAAATTGGATGTATTGTCAGTCAGACTTAAAACCCTAAATCTCAAATGGAAAAAAGCACAAGTTAACAACTGCAGCAACTCTTACATGGACGTCCTTATCCTTTTGGATATTGGAGGCAGAAAGCATAGTTCTCATTCCTTAATGGGGAAGACAATTCAGATTCCCCATTTGCTTCAAAGCTTGAATATCCATAAAATCTGAAGATGGTTCAGTACAGCAGTGTAGAAAATAAATGGTTAAAAATCACAACTTGTCCCTCTCCTGACAGCCAAGTGTAACCTGCAGCACATGCTCCTTCCTTCGCCTGTCACCTATTTGGCAGGACCCAGCCTGTCAAGCTCGGTGAAATGAATGAATTTCCCTTTCTACTCCTCGTCCTCCTCCTCTTTTCCACTTCAGAGTGCTGAAAAATGAGCAATTCACACTGTCCGGCCACACTTCTTAAATCTGCCCCCAGACTGGCTGATATTCCTTGGTATTGCACTTTTGAATCAAGATATATTCATTTCTTATTCAAATTAGGACAGGGCTGTGTCTTCTCTTTGTTTTGTGAAACCCCACACCTGAGGTTCATTGCCCTGTCATCTGACCAGCACCTGACCTATCATTTTGGTAACAGCAGAGAAAAGAGATTGTTATTTATCCCAGGTCTCTGTGCAGCTGCCACCATGTAAAACCACTGTGTGCAGGATCAGTGGACTCAGATATCATCACACTTTAATCACAAATATGTGCAATTTTATAAGTTGCACTGCTTTCCTGTAAGGCAGCTCCAGCCATAGTCCTTGAGCTGTGGGGTTCCTTGGGGTTGTCTCCACTCCCTGGGCTCCTCAGGGAGGTTGGAGGGATGGTCCTGCATCCTGCTGTTGGCTCATGGAGTTTCCAACCAATCTTTCCTTATCTTCTGGTTATGCCCATAATCCTTTGGGACAGGGATGGGCAGGGAATGCCTGGATGATGATTACTCAGCTCAAACCACATTGCTGTGTTTTCTGTTGGCTTTTACAGTCTTGTTCTGGTCATTTTTGAAGGCTTTTGGGCTTCTTGACGGCTAACAGGCTGTTTCCATGCTTTGGCTATTTCCTTGGGGACACCAAAGCTACCAGATGAAGTTCATGTGCTTGTGTTAATAACCAGGTGATTGCATCTAACTTATCCTAACTCCTGCAGCAATGGACTCATCCACGGTCATGGAAAGCTTTTCAGATCTTTTCTTGCAGATTTAGTCCTGTGCTGCCAGAGTTTCTGTGCTTCCTTGGTGTTTGCAACTGGCCGTTTGACAACTTGTCAATTGACTGCTCAGGCACTTACAGAAAGTGATCTCTGCACAGATTTAAATTATTTATGATGGCAAAGTAGCTGAAAATTAGTGCCCTCTTACCAGGCAAAAGAAAATGTGACTTAACACTTCACTAATTGCTAGGAAGGCTTGTGCTGGAAGTAGTCATTAATGAGACAATTCAATATTAGACAATCATAGAATTTTTATGTCTTCACAGTCTGCTGGTGACTAATGATGTTTGGCTTGTCCTACCACTGTCTGTAGAATCACCGATCTTTGGAAGTTCAGCAGCTGTCTGAGAAGAGTAGGTGTAATGGATGCAAAGAGTTGAATTTGTATCACTTGACAAATCTCAGGTCATCAGTTGTAGTCAAGTGGCGTTTCATCCTGAAATAAAAGTGAAAAGGGGTCTCAGCAGACAGGTTGGGAGCTCATAGAGATGTAGCTGAGTAACTCCAAGATGTCTACACTGAGGGGAGATGAATCCCACCCAGAGGGGCTTTCTGGATGAATGCTAACTGGCTTTATCAGGTCTTTGTGAATTATTTTGTGAATCTCCACACTGTTTACTACCTTCATTTCCCAGTGCTGGGAACTGCAAACTGTAAATCCCAGTTTGAAGAGTGGGCATTTATCTTGCACTGGTGAGAATAATGTGTTGCATTTTTTGCCATTCTTCATGTGCCAAATTCTCTGTGTTTACTCATCATTAGCTGCTCTGCATCCAAAGTTTTGCTGATTTCAAGGAGGGTGTAAAGTCTGCCTCCCCTGGCAATCCCAGTGGAGCTGCATGGGATGGTGTCAATCAGACCTGGGAGAGGCTCCTTGCAGGCTGCTGTAGAGGAGAAAATAAATGGGCTGAAGATGGTGTAATATGTGCTTTCCTGATTAGAGGCATTCTGGGGGTTGCCTTTTGCCTTTCAAATTAATGGAAGACTGAGACAGTTGGAGTTGTTCAGCCTGGAGAAGCAAAGGCTCCAGGGAGACCTTAGGGCCCGTTCCAGTGCCTGAAGGGGCTCCAGGAGAACAGGAGAGGGACTTTGGACAAGAGCATGGACTGATAGGACAATGGTTTTCACCTGACAGAGGGAGGATTTAGACTGGGTATTAGGAAGAAATTCTTTCCTGTGAGGGTGGGAGACCCTGGCACAGGTTTCCGAAAGAAACTGTGGCTGCCCCTGGATCCCTGGAAGTGTCCAAGGCCAGGCTGGATGGAGCTTGGAGCACCCTGGGATGGTGGAAGGTGTCCTTCCCCACAGCAGGGGGTTGGAACTGCGTGATCTTGAGGATCCCTTCCAACCCAAACCATTCGATGATTCTATGAATGCAATATTTTCTTTCTTTTTTATTGTCACACTTTTGTACAGACTTGTGAGACAAGAGGCAAGGGGCATAAATTAAAATAACAAGGGGGATCCAAATGGGTTGAGACTTTCAAATATTGGGATAGATTGCTCAAAGAGGTTGTGATGACTGTTCTTGGAGATTTGTCTGGATAAAGCCCTGACCTCATGACTGACCTATTTTGAGGAACCTCCTACGTTCTCTTAAACCTGAATTATTCTGTGATTTAAAAGTTACATATGTTAATATACAAGTGTTATTTTAATACGTATCTTAAGAGCCATTAAAAAAATGTCAGTTTGGTTTAATTAAACCACCTGCCTCAAAATACAGAAACATTTTTGAGGAAAGAATAAAACAGTTCTATGGAATCTTCGATCTGCTGTTATTTATGTCTTTTTTATTCAGTTCTAGAAAATTTGACTTCTCTTCTGGAAATTTGGATGTAGAAAGATGTAATACAGCCCAAGTGTGGCACAATAACCATCTTCCAAGCCAAAGAAAAAAAGAAACAAAAAGAAATAAGGTAATCCTGGCCACTCTGATCATGCTAATTACTTTGGTCATGCTGAACACAGTAATAGTCAACATTTTTCACCTCTTTTTATAACAGATGATGAAGCCATAAAGGCCAATAATTGAGAACAACTTTTATTCATTAACTGGGATTAAATTGGTGGGATTGTAATAGCAATAAAATGAGTGACAATAACCTTGTTTCCCGGTCTGTTCACAATGAGTATTCCTAAAAAGGAAAACGTATTTGGAAGAAATCATCCTTACTTTGAAAATCTATTCATCTACACATTTTGGTATTTGAGAAATAATTAATAGAAAATATGTTTGACAGCTGATAGAACAAGTCATAAACACTTGTTTGTTTGCACTTTTTAATTTAAATCATTATTCTTTGATCATGGTGATTTCATTATTGTTCTTCAGGGATTCCAAGGACAAGAAAACTTTTAATTTTCAAGAGATTTTAACTATCACACTTTTTTAGATATTTCAAGTCTTAAGAAAAGTCCGAAATGATACTTTGTTGCTTCTGTGATATAAAGGGCAAAAATGGTTTTGCATTAACATCTTTTTCTTCTTCTTTTTGCATTGACATCTTTCTTCTTCTTTCTTTTCTTCAAATTGTTCCATCGATACCTGACCACATAAAAACTAAATACGTCCCATCTGTACTTTGTGTGCTCTCCTCCCTGGGACTATGAGTAACAGAAATTATTTTGGGGATATTTTTAAAGATGTTTGAATGAATCAGGAACATTTTTTCCCAGATTACTCAATTTCTAATAAGTGTTAGGTTTTATTCAGCAGTAGGCTGAGTAGCTCGGAATTGCCCATGGATGTATTTTAGCCTTTTGCTCCATGGCTTGCAGCTGCTCTCATGGAAAAGTTGCTGCTGACATGTGAGACAGCAAGCTCAAGACTTGGTTTCCTTTCCTTAATCGTTGAAAAATTAATTATTCCATAATTGTTTGAAGCAATTTATAAAACCACCAGGGAAGATATCCCTGCTTACTCTCCAGCTCTGGCCAAGGACCTGCAGGCTCTATATGCCCTCACACTTCCTTCTAATTCCCCATGCTCGGCTTTAGCAGGCAACCTATTGTTTTCCTAGAATCTCCTCTGCCCTCTAATAGTCTTGAGGGAAAATGGTTTGAGAATCCAAGTTTCTTTTCTGGAACTTAACTGATGGGTTCATGGAAGGGAAGAGATAAAACCGCAATGATATCTGCAACAAAGAATTTTAATGGTGAGCCTTTGAGATCAGGTAAATGTTTATGGAAGTGGAAGGATGGGTATATCGGGATGATTTGGCACAAAGTAGAATAAAGTAATTATTGTATTCCCTCTGTGCATTGCACAGAAATTGCATCTTGTCATGCATCATTCACAGCTCTCATTACTGATACCACAACATCTAAATTACTCTGAACGTCAACAAAAAAGCACTACTTTGTCCAGATGAAGACATGAAAACTTGCAAGCGGATATTATAGTTTTCATTTTTGCTGTAATACTATGCACAACTCCAGACTGTTAAGATGAGCTTGAAAAGTATAGAATAATGAGTATTCTTGCTTGAATGTCCTATTTCTCTTCCAGAAATGATGCTAATTTGTGCTGGGAGCAAGGATTACTTCTCATATTCATAATTTTGTGTGCTGCTTTAAAGGGAGAGGCAGGCAGACTGCAAAAATGGAGCAATTTCACTGCAGTTAGTTTGTCACTGGCCTCCAGCTGTTGTTCTCACAGCAATGGTTTCCTACAGCTCAGCAATGTGAGGTCAACTGAAATCATGTTGTATCTGGGGAGAAAAGAAAAGGCAGGGGAAGACACAGGCAGTCAGTGCACAAAAAAAAAAATTGTTTACAAACTAAAACCAAGCCTCTTGATTCAGGCTGTGTTTTCCTGGGGTGTCTGGAAAGGTGGAGGAACAAGCTATCAGGCAGGAGGACATCTTAAACTTTAAGATTAAGTTTTCACTTCTAGTTATGGAGTCAGCTTTGAAGGACACTTGAAGGGGTGGTGGGAGGTTCTGAATGGGAAAACCTGACTGTGTGCCTCTAACGTGGTCTTCTTCTGTGCCTGCTCAGCACCGGTCCACCCCAGGGAGGGCCCTCGACCAGGTGGGATCATTGCACAGGGTGCAGGTGGGGCTGCGCTGCTTCAGGAGTTCCCTGACCCTTTACTGAACCAACGTCTTCTCAGAGGTCATAATCAAAGAAAATATTTTAGAGAAATCTCCTTGTGGAGCATGGGCTCAGGTAGTGTTTAGTGGATGGATTCCATCCAAAATCTGGCCAGACATTTTCATTAAAAATGCAAAGTGTTTTTCTAGTATATTCTCACTTTATTTTTTTGTTCTGAAAAGAAGGCATAAAATATTGAGTTTGTCAGATCAAGCATTTCTGTCCTCCATGTCAGTCAGTACTGACCCTGGGGGCCACAAATTAAATCCTCCAGGACGCTGCTCATTCCTGTGCTGACTCCACTGGGACACACTTTCCATCTGCATTAGTTAATTTAATACTTGACCTTTCTGTTTCTGACAGCTCCCACCCATTTGATGTTGCAGTTTGATGGGTTTTACCACCCCATTTCCAAATATTGGGCTGAATCACAAGAGTAGGGTTTTTTCCTAAGCAGCTCAAGAGCATTTAGGATAATGTGTATCTTAAATGAGGTGCTCCAAATACACTCTTAATCTTCTACAGGTCTGCTCACATCCTATCAGAGCATATATTAAAGAAAAATACAGAGAAGACTTCTCAGTGAAAAGGGTATTCATCATATCTTCTTTTTTCTTTCTTTTTAAAAACTGATGGCTCAGAAAGTTGTTCTGAATCATGCATGGTCAAACAGTTGTTTCATTTCCATAAATTACCTGTTATGGAATTACTTTACTTCCTTTCTACTTGTTTCTATTGTTTGGACAGAATTAGTGACAGGAAGAGAAGCATGAAAAATGGCTGAATTCTTTCAATCTGGTACCAACAACTTCCGTAAGTTCACTCAGGAATCCTTGACGGCAATCAAAAAGAGAATTGATGCCAAAAAGAAGTCTCGAAGAAATACCATAGACCAGAAAACTGAGGAGAAACCACGTCCTCAACTTGACCTGAAAGCTTTCCAGAGGTTACCAGCTCTCTATGGAAATCCTCCCCCAGACCTCATTGGTGAACCACTGGAGGATCTCGACCCATACTACGAAGATCATAAGGTTAGAGCCAACCAAGATGCCTGGATTTGATTTTTAACTAATTAAAATAAATTTAATTTAATTTAATTTATTGTATTGCCAAGAAAATTTCTGTGGATGATCTATCAAAGAGTTTTGCTTATATCCTTTCAGAAAAGCTCTCATCCCTTTCTAGGTTAAAAAATCCATGCAGTTGGCACAGCTGAGTGACATGCTGCAATCTTCAAAAAGGAAGCCTAATTTTGAATTATATTAATTAAGTAATACCAAATTGATTAACATTTGAATCAGAATGGAAGCAGAAAAGGGGGTTTGAATTAGATCTAAAAGAAACTATAATAATTTTGTACATTTTCCTAAATTCCATGGTTTCAAACAAAGTGTTTCACTCCATCTCAATGCTTCTGTTCCACTTACATGTACAACAAATTATACCTAAGTGTAAAAATTATTTTAAAACAATTTCTGATAAATCCTTAAAACCTGACTCAAGCTCCATATTCCAGTAGTGATGTATTGAATAATATGATTTTCAATAGCAGAGAAATGGGAACTAATCCATTGGGAACTATTCGTATTGCTTGGGAGGAGGTTAAATATTGAACTAATTTCTACATCTAAGAGCTTGAGGATCGCTGTCAACAATAGGAAATGATGACAAAGGCTGCACTTCTCCCTTGCACCTCTGTATATCTTGACTTAATGAGGGGTTCATTCTGTTTTAAGGAAATAATCAAAAGCAAGATTAGTTCTGTGCATGGCTCTTTGCAAATCACAAGATTGAAAGAAGTGTGTGCTACGGAATAATTTGCAGCCTGAGAGTTAAAGTTTCATCAGTTTCTGATGAAAGGATAGCAAAGTAATGCAGCATTTCCAGTTAAACAGGATAAAGTGAAATTCAAGATGTTACAATAGGATATAGCACAAAAAAATATACTGTGTCCAGCTTCCTGAAAAATTCTTGTTTGCTTGTTTTTAAAAGATTTTTATAGTGCTAAACAAGCAGAAAACAATCTACAGATTCACTGCTACACGTGCCCTGTGGATCTTCAGTCCTTTCCATCCAATACGAAGAGGAGCAATTAAAATTTTAATACATTTATATCCTTTTATTGGCTTTATACACTCTTTTTGTTTATAAAACTAAATAATCCTGTGCTTTTGTATTTCAGAGCATTGAATTAATCTGGTGCTTTCCTCACTACAGATAGATTCTGATCATGAATCACCTTAGATATTATTAGTGTTTTGGTGTTCTTGTGATAGTTAGAAATAAATTGTTTTGTGATTTGGCTTATTTAGCCTGATTTGAGCTCTGATATTGATTTCCTGATGTTTCATAAACAAATATCTCCTTATGAAGCCTTTCCCAGTGAGGCGATTGATAAGATCCCTATCATCTTTTGCATCTTCTATTTACCCAAATATGGGAATTAAATTCAACTCACATGACAAAGCTGATCAACCATTGGCCAGTTTTGAGAAAAGGGTGAGATAGGCAAGCACACAGAGCAAAACACATAGAAAAAAAAAAGCCATGCAAACTTGGTTTCTTTGAGAAATCAGATTCAAAAAGTGTACATGTGGTACATGGAAGTAAATATTTCCAGGAAGGTTGTTGCAGAGAATGCCTTTGGAATATAACGGTAATATAGATCCCAGTTCATATATCAAATTTAGGGCATGGGAATCAGGAGAGTATTGCTCCAGTGTGACCCTGGGGAAAGATGCCTGAGCTGTTGTTCTGGGCTGAATCAGACCCAGAGAGGAGTCTGTGGTGTCCCTGTGTGGATTTTGAATTTCCAACCATCTTCTGGCTCTGTGGTGCTGAGGCAGCTCCAGTGGCTCCAAGGTTGTCATCGTAGCAGTGTACAGACATCTCTGGAAGAGTGATGCCTCTCATCTGAGGCTTTCCCTGGGCGCAAGTTTGGCTGACATTGGCATTTTGACATGAGTGGTCCAGCTCCTCGTGACAGCTGGACCATGCCTTGAGCTAAAGCCAGGATTTTTTTTGGTGGAGATATAGAGGATGGATAATGGCAAAGCTGGAGGTCTTTCCTATAAACTTCTACTTTCTGGATTGCCAAAATGTGTGGTATGACAAGGCATGAGATCCAGCTCCAGAGCCAGATGCTTGAGCTTTGGCGTCAACAGCAGGCCCCAGACATCACCTGGGAAGCCCCAAGAGTTGGGTAAACATGGGCATGACAAGATAAAAAAACATCAGTCTATAAGAGAGTGTTTAAAGGTGGGCTATGAAAATGGTGAAGGGTCTGGAGGGGAAGCCGTGTGAGGAACAGCTGAGGGCACTTGGTCTGTTCAGCCTGGAGGAGACCGAGGGAAGTATCAGTGTGGTCTTCAACATCCTCACAAGGGGCAGTGGAGGGCCAGGTACTGATTTTTTCACTCTGCTGGCCAGTCATAGGACTTGAGGAAATGGCTGGAGCTGAGCCAGGGAGGTTTAGGTTGGATATCAGGGAAAAATTCTTCACCCAGAGGGTGGCTGGGCACTGGAACAAGCTCCCCAGGGAAGTGGTCACGACACCAGCCTGGCAGAGGTCAAGAAGTATTTGGACAATGCACTCAGGCACACAGTGTGACTCTTGGGACGTCCTGTGTGATTTGGGCAAGTGTTTAAACGCTATAAAATTAAATTAAAATGGCATCCTTCCTCCCATTCATAGAGTGGTTGAGAGTCCTTTTTCCAGGCTTGCAATGCTTAGAGCAGCAGATCAACAGAGAAGTCAGGAATAACAACATCAGTGTGTTGTCACCTAACAAGGCTCCAAATCAGTGAACACCTGTGCATGCTGTTCTAAACGTGCTTTAAACAAAAAGCCAGATATTACGCCAGTGACTGATGGATTATTAGTTACATTTCTGAATCCATGTCGCATTCTTTGCCTTCACTCCCATGACCTACATTATTCACCCGGTTTATCATGTGCACCATTATAATTAATTGTGCATTCATGGCTCTGACTGAGTCCTCAAAGTCTTCGACATCTGTGTGGAACAGATATGTTGAGTAAGTACCTGTGGGTATGTATATATCTTAATTATGTCATTGTATTGAATTATTGATACTTAACACTTTCACTTGAGATAGTTTATGGGAGATTTAAAAGGGAAATTACTTCTCTTAAGGGGGTTTTTAGATTTATTTTTTATTTGAGGAAGTAATTTTGTCTTTAAACCCAATATCTACAATAATTTTGGTGTTATGGGAGAGGGTAAGTGTAGATTAAGTTCCACTGTTGAACTGGCTTCATGTCTGTTCTGCTGATCCAGTTATCCCACTTTCTGAAGTTACTCAGTAATTGTTTGCTCTCTATCAAGATGCATTTCCCATTGTTACTGGTGCTGATTGAGCACATGGGAGTTGCTGTCTTTTAAAATTCTGGCTAATTATATTGAAATGCTGAGTTTTGCTCTAATAAAATGTTCTGTCAGAAGCTCTTGGCCTGCAGGGTGCTGTTAGAATGTAAAGCTTTTATCTTCAGCGCTGCCAACACCTGCAATGTTAATTAACAATAAATTCATGTCTTTGTAGTGAGTCTTGAAATGTGGAATGCCATGGATTTGTTGGTTTGTGGGTTTTTTTAGAGAATATTTGAGGTCTCACTTTTTCACTTTGGCAAAAAAGGCTAGAATATGAATGCTGATAATGCTAATACTTAACACAAAGGAGAAGATCCCCAAATATTTAGTATTAAAAACAGATTTAAAATTATTTGTTACTATCTCATGTTAAATGACACTGAAACAGCTTGGAATGACAAATCCTCATGCAAGTAGGAACAAGACTCTGCATGGTATTAAAATACTTTATCTCCAGAAGATGTTGAGGCACTTCTCCACCTATGAGAGAATTAAAGTTTGGATCAGAGTTGTATCTGCTGTTGGCATCAACTATCATACAAATGTATTTCAAGAATAATTTCAGAATACTTCATTCCAAATGAAAAGGGAAGCTCTATGTCCATTGAACTTCTTAGTGCATTTGCTGACTACCAAATGAAAGCCTTTTGAATTCTGTAGGGATATCGCTGCCTTCTTGAAATCATAAGTGCACTCAGCTAAGTCCAGAAGAGCTTTTACTGATAATTTTCCATTAATAAGAATAATTTCCATCTTAAATTCTTAAATTAAAAAACCTTCTACTCTGCTGTTCCTCTAAGTGTTTTAAATATTCTGCACAGAAGTGGTTGCTGCATGCATGAAGTAAATAACACAGCATATCACACATTCCCTTGGCCACTTGAAAGCAGTGGAAGACACAAATTTTGATTTTTTGGTTTTTTTTTCTAGTAACTAGGAGTTTTGTGTTTCTGAAATTATGGGGACTAGCATGAAAGAGTTTGGAAAAAATTTTTGAATGTGAAAAGGTGTCATGGGTTGCACATTAATAGCTATGTCCAGATTGCAGTCAGCCACTGGATGAACCACATACTGATGGAATACACTGAAATCCAACAGCAGTCCCTTAGTTCTCTCCAACATTGTCTCGGTTTGCTGACCCAGACATTAAATAGTCTGACCTGCCTCTTCCCTTAAGTGCTAATACTGCTTTTTCCCTTTGGCACTTTTCTTACCTCCTCAGATTTACTTTCACTGGCATTTATACTTTTGAATCATTGATACATATACTGGCAAGAGGATTCTGTCTAGATGAATTCACTTTCCTTCGGGATCCCTGGAACTGTTTGGATTTCACCGTTATCATCATGGTGTAAGTGGGGACATATAAAATATGGATTACCTGCCTTGGCTCTCTGTGGTGGAAGTTCTCAATGTTGTGGTGCAAAAGGCTGTCTGTGGTTTAAAAACCAACCCATGGCTCCTAATTGTACCTGAAACTGTCTAGAACATTGACTTTTCCCTTTGTTTAGCACTCACTGTATTACAACAACCTTTTAGTCATTCAAGAAGGGAATAGAGTTGTGCAGAGCAAGATATTCCCAGTGGTGGGTGTATGTGAATGGATGTGTTTACACTGGTGAAATGCAAGAGCTGGGCATAAATACAGAGTTACTGATCCCATGAATGAAAGTATAATTTTACAAGTAGGGTGGTGGGTATAGACACCAGGACAGTGGATTAAATTTGGGCTTCACCTCCAAAAATCATAGTTTAAGCTTAATTTTATGGAAATTAGCAAGATTTTGTATTATGATTAAATGTAGCTACAGAAGGAAGCTCAAACCAGTTCAGCCAGCATTTGGAAATTCATAATTTTGAGTGTTACCTTTGTATTTGAAATGAATGATGTTTTAAGATGCTTACACAGAAGCAGCTGTGCACAAGCCAGGAGCCACCTCAGAGGGAAACAGATAATCAACAAATGCATTTCTGTTTTGTAAGTCTTCAGACAGATCCTTGATATGTAGTTTTTTTAATACTTAAAGTACACTTGAACTGATTGACACCCAAGAATGACCACTGTGCAATAATTGTCCTGTTAACTCTGTTCAACCCCTTGACCTTTCACACCTGGATTTTACAGGTATGTGGGAGCATTCAGTGAGCTGGGGAGCATGTCAGTCCTCCGGACTTTCAAGGTTCTGAGAGCTTTAAAAACCATCTCGGTAGTCCCAGGTAGGAAATCTTATTTGCTAAGTATTTTCTCCTACTTACAACTCATTCTTTTCTTCATTAGAAATGTTAGCTTTTGCCTTTTTTTTTTCTATATCTTCCACAGATTGCAGACACAGCTGAATCTGTGGACACAAAAAGTGTCTGAGTTCATCTGCCCCAGTCAGAATGAATCAAGCATTAGAAAGAATCCAGAATACAGTTTATTTTCATTATGTTTTTAAAGATACTGTTAACACTTTATAATGTCAGTTTAACAGAATGTTCTTCTACCTGGTCTATCTGTTATGGTTCCAAAGAAATAACTGGATATTGGAAGGACTTTACTATGAATGATCTTACATCATCTATCTGTGCCAGGAGAGGGTTAGATTTGGTATTATCTTCACAAATTACCAGTGTTGAAAGTATCATTTGAATTATGCATATTACTTATAAAGAAAAATAGGCTGTCTGTGGTCCATCATCTTTGCTTGAATATTTTTCAGGGATTAAAGGACCATCTAAAAATTGTAGGGTCAATGAAATGATGGAAACAAGTATTTTTCTTGTGTTAGTCACTCTCATCCTAACTATACTTGTATTGCAAATATATTTGCCACATGTTATCCTGTAATTCTTTTGCTTTGGCTTTTCTGTATTGTTTTAACTCTAATCAAGTATTATATCTAGATCTCAGTTTGTCATCCTGTTTTTCCTTTTTTTGTTGTATTTTTAGGACTCAAGATCATTGTAGGGGCACTTATCCAGTCTGTTAAGAAACTTGCTGATGTGATGATCTTGACTGTTTTCTGTCTGAGTGTCTTTGCCCTCATAGGCCTCCAGCTTTTTAAGGGCAATCTCAGGCAAAAGTGTATCAGGAACACGACAGAGTTTTGTAATAAAACATGGGAAAGTTATGAAGACTTTATTGATGATTCAGGTAATTTTTTCTCCTTAGTTCTTCTTTAGATGATTCTATAGACACCTATGCATGCATGTATAACCCCTGCTGTGAATTATGTTAATGTTTTGATTGATATTTTGATGAGTAACCTGATAATGGCCTTCTGATTGCCAGAGCAGCTTGCAGGCATCCAGGAATGCACTCCTTCCCTTCATTGTAGGAAAAAGCACTCCCAAATTTTCCAGTAACATCCAGATCTGTTTCCCCGAATGACACGACAATAACTGAAACACACATTAGCTCCTTCTCTGTAGTAATTCCCTAAAGTTCATGTTTTACTACAGGCTGAAGAGCCTGTGCATCTTCATTTTCCTGCTCAGTGAGAACTACTCTTCAGCTGGAAACTGAGGAATTTGTTGAAAAGCCAAATTACTTACTTCTTGACATCAAATATATCTTAGTTTATGTCTTATATAAGATATATACAACATACATCTTTCATGTTTACACCTTGGCTAAGGCTGGTGACAGAACCATAGAACAGAGGTCTGAAAATGCAACAAAGCACTCTCAGAGGATCAACTGTAGGATGCAATTTAGAAAAGCAAAGCCTTGTGCTAAAGAAGCCTCAATATATGTGAAAAAACAGACTCAGAATAATCAAGGTATGTGCCAGAAATAATGATGAAATCTTCATCGCTGAAGAAAATTGCCCCCAGTGAGTTCAGACATAGAAGCAGTTGCACAGGGAGAGAAGCATTGTCCCAGAGGAGCTGTTGAAACACATGAAAAGGCACCCAGGATTGCTGTTTGTCCACGTTCTGTGCAGATTTGTTCAGACAGGATTTCTTCAGCAACTTCATAGTCCAGGGAACGAAAGTGTAGAAAAGATTTTTGAGGAAAACATTTTTTTTCTTGTTCCTACACAATGACCACTCATTAGAAGAAAGTAATTTACATGTACAGAATGTTGTAAAAACTAATTGAAAACAAATTTGAAAAGGAACCAAGCAGTGAATGGAACACCACATAAGAGACAATAGATGTGACATAGTTGGGCTAAAAATGTTGATTTTCTGTGTTGAAGAAACAGGAAACACATGGTACGGAGAAAGAAGAGCTCAAGAAATTAAAAGTCTGTGTTGCTTCACAAGCTTTGTGTTCAAATCCTATGCCAAAAGGAATAGGAGACAAAAGGAATAGGAGAGCCCTGACAGGTTTAATTCAAGGTGGATGATTTTCCTATAGGATTTAGGGTGTACAGCACTATAAGCCCAGTTTTCTGTAAAACTATTTTTATGTTTTTTTTAACAGACTGCTTTAGTCCTGATTTTGTGGGAAGTTCCCATCTCCAGTATGGAGAACTATATGTTATTAGGATTCTCCAAAATTCAACCGCTGAATCTTCTTAAAAAAACTTTATTTTCAAGTGGCAGGAGTGGAGCTGAGCAAGATTTCAGTGGAAAGTAGCCCAGATAGGGACTCCTTCCTTTATGGAGTATTTACGTGATGTGGTAGAACTGATATCAGAGATTCCGGGTGGCTCTGAATCATTCTGACTTATCTGATGAGCCCGGGAGAGGTTTGAGAAGCACCAGGAAGACATGAGAGCTCCCTTATGTCTGGGATAATAAATCCACATCATAATGGAGATAATTAGCTATTAGCTAAAGCTTTTACTTTGATTCTGTTGATAACAGAGTAACTAATGCTGAGAGAAATAGGGGAAGAGTGCAAAAAGGGCACAACTGTAGCATCCTAATGGATAAATCTGCATTTTTCAGCTAAGAAGGGTTAGGAACTGCTGTGTGGCTCAGCAGTGGTGGATATTCACACAGCCAAATACCCTTTCTTCCTCCTCAGAACAGGACTTTGGTTTTTATTGCTCATTGGAAACAGAACTGGTCTATTCTATTCCTAGTGAAGCTCACACACTTTCTTGGAGAGGGGTAATTGCTACAGGCCAGAACTGTGCCAAAGTTTGTGCCAACATTTACCAAATCATGGATTGATTTAACACTTACATTAGATATTGGGGAGAAATTCTTTGTTCAGAGGGTGGTGAGGGCCTGGCATGGGGTGTCCAGAGAAGCTGTGGCTGCCCCTGGATCCCTGGAAGTGTCCCAGGCCAGGCTGGACAGGGCTTGGAGCAGCCTGGGATAGTGGAAGGTGTCCCTGCCCATGGCAGGGGGTGGAACAAGATGGTCTTTAAGGTCCCTTCCAACCCAAACCATTCTGAGATTCTGTGGCTGTGTTTGAGCCTATGCCTTCCAATTCCTCATTTCTTTTATACATATGTAGCCAAAGTGATAAAATCTTTAAAAATTCTGCATTAAGGACTGCCTTCAGTCTGAAATTTGTGCCTAATTATATACATGTTTATAAATGAGGCCAGGACATCCTGCAATCTGGTGCAGTTAATGTGAGCATGGGAAACCTGTGCACTCATGCTTACAGGTCACTGGTTACTCATCACTACTCAAATGACAGAGGATTCAGGCTAGAAAATGCTCTGGGTTTAATTTTTCCCCCCCCTTTTTTTTTTTTTAATAGGGGACTTTGCTAGGAAAAGTGGTACCACAGAGATTTTGCTGTGTGGTCCTGGTGCTGGGTAAGTTCACTTGAGATTATTTCTTCCTTGGAAGTTTTCTCTGCCTCAGTGCCCCTATATTTGCTCAGTCATGTGAGACAAAAATTCCAAACTTTCCTTGAATGCAGAAACAGGAATATAGAAAACGAAGTATAACGGACTGATAATTTAAGTATTGTAGGGAATGAAGTATGAACCTGCAGCTGGCTTATTCAGGTCTAAATTCCTTTCAGACTTTCCGAAGCACTGTCCTTCTCTTCCCTATGGATGTACAAGAGAAATGAAAATGCGAAAGGTCTGGGGTATAGCACAGGACCGACATTCTCTCGTCTGTGAAGGCTCATGAGTGTTAAACTGGAAAAACAAAGCACGAATTTTGGAGGGCAGGTTTGGGCAAGGAAGGAGATTTAAGGGGCAGGGGATGAGGATTGGTGATGACGAAGCTGTCCTGTGGTGATGGTCTACTCCAGCCTGTCTTCCTCCTTTTTAGCTGGGTTGTGTGGATGCTTTTATGATCCCACTTTACAGCCAATACCACCTGGAGTAGAAACCGGTTTGCAATCTAATGAACTGCAGAGCTGAAACATAATCCAAACTCTTGCATAAGATAAAGTTTTCCATGAAACCTGTGCATCTATAATAGATCCACTTTTTGCTATCAATTCTAGAGACTGTCCTCCTGGCTACAAATGCTGTAAAATTGGGCCAAATCCTGATTATGGTTTCACCAGTTTTGATACATTTGGCTGGGCTTTTCTTTCCTTATTCCGTCTGATGACCCAGGACTACTGGGAGCGTCTGTACCAGCAGGTACCAGCTTTGTGCACCACTCAGAACTGGTTTTCATTAGCTGAAGTAGAAAATGTGTAGAGAGGGCAAGAGACCTCAAATAAAAGCAATAGCTGTGAGTCATTGAGCTCACTTCTTTTCTCCTCCCTGTGACTCCTAGAAAAAGGATGCTGAAGTGCTTCCCAGCCCTTCACACTTCTGGCTTAGGGACTTGGGAAAAAGTACTAAAAGGGGTCTGAACTATCCTTCAAAAATATGAAAATGCCTCCTTGATTGTCCTCATGGAATGTACAATCAATCATTCACATGTGAGGGTATAGGAAGTGGGAGAAAGATGGGGAAGAAGGGCACAGGAATATCTAATTCCATTTAATCTTCCCATAGCATTGTGCCTAGGAAGCTCAGTGCTTCTAAAGAATTTCAGAGACATATGAAAGCCTATCTGATATTTTTTGTGGTAATGTTTATCTCTGGGGTGTGTTGCTTGCAGACCCTCAGAGCTTCTGGGAAGGTGTATATAGTCTTCTTCATGACGGTCATCTTTCTGGGCTCATTTTATCTAGTCAACTTGATTCTGGCTGTAGTAACAATGGCATATGAGGACCAGAACAAGGCCACCATTGCTGAAACGGAGGCAAAGGAAAGGAAATTTCGGGAAGCCATGGAATTACTGCAGAAGGAGCAAGAGGTATGTAAATTATTCACTTGCAAATGTTTGTTGCTGGTCACATAGAATTATAGAATGGTTAAGGTTGGAAGGGACCTTACAGATTATCTTGTTCCAACTCCCTGCCATGGCCAGGGACACCTTCCACTATCCCAGGTTGTTTAAAGCCCCATCCAGATATAAGAAAAAGCATCACTCCCTCTGTACTGGTGCGTATAATAGTCCCTCATAGAAACAGGAGTAAGTGGTAACTTATTGAAATTAGTGATTCCTGGAGTTGCAGAACAATTCCTTGTTTAGCTGGGTACTTTTCCTGTCAAAAAATGACTTTTGTTGTGGATAAAGAGAATTAAATGTTGGTGCTGCTTTAAGAAAAACAGTATTTTAAAATCTGGAAAATGTAAAATTCCATCAACCAGCAGTTTCCAAAAGAAAATGTAGTTGTTTAAAATTTTTTTTTTCTTCTATTTTGTCATTTTGGGCTGCTGAACAAAGAAACATACAGTAATTCTGCTGCATTAACATCTTGAGCCAAAACCTATTGTAGCTGAATGAAAAGTATCTTGGTAACTTAAATGGCTTAGAACCTTCTGGAACAAGATAACCCTGCACTTTTAAAATAGCATCCTAAATTCAGCATGGGAAGGAAAGTCATCCACACTGTGAATACAGTCCCAAGGATCCCCAATGAAAAGAGGGACTTTTAAAAATGTTTGAGCATTTATTTTGGAGAAAGAATATATTCTATAGCATTGTTTTCAAACTGAGCATTTTTATTGTAAACAAATTTGCCATATGGAGGAGTAGGAGCTATAATGTGATTATTTTGCCTCTGGCAGGCCCAGTACATGTGATCATATAACACACTGCAAATAGCAAATTGTTCAGTGTTCCATATGTTGGGGAAATTCTCTCATCTTTCTTTGAGCATTATCACATATTGGAAGGTTTTTAACGAGTTTCGTGAAATACAAATTGTTCATGGGAAATGAAAATATAGAGCATAGAAGTGTTTTCTTTCTGCTTTTATTCAAAGCACCCAGCAAAAATATAGTTCATATTTTTCTTTCCATTTCAGTCATTGGGTATGAAAGGGATTGATATCCTGTCACTTAGCTCCTTTGGAGCCTCTTCTCTGTCTACCAAAGAAATCAAAGAAAAGAGCAATAGGAAAGAGAGAAATAAGTCATTGGGGGTAGAAGACAATGAAGAAGAAGAAGTATTCCCCAAGTCACAGCTCCAAGACAGTCAACGAATGTTGGTAATCTATTGTCTAAATCTGAGATCCTTACAGCTTTTCTAATTTTAATTTAAAATCAATTGCTTGAAAGCATAAAACAAGTCCCATTACAAACACTACTAAATCTTTAAAATAAACAAATTTTTGGGGGATAAAGAAGAATTAGATGCAAAAATTAATCTGAAAAGGAAGTATTATAAATGAAGGATGAAAGGGAAGTTAAAATATTTAAATAAATTTTCTGTAACACTGAGAAATAAAAAGAAGTGAATGACTACCAAAACTTAGCTTATCATCATTCTCTACTAAAGATTTCACACTTAAAATGTTAAGTTATAAAGCTTATCTCAAAAAGAGCTGGTACAGCTCATAAAATTTTATTATCTGCCTGTTAAGAGCTAAGCATAATCCTTTCCAAAAAATGTAAATCAAGTAGAAGTTTTGGACTTGCAATGGTTGATAGTAAATATTATGAAATTCAAATAATGTACTGCCTCTCCAGATTTTCTCTGTAATATTATGCTGTTCTCTCTGTATTGCTTTCCCTGGGCTCTCAGTCTCTCCTCAGCCTGGTATATGGTCCCAACGCCAACCATGGGAAGCGCAGGCTGAGCCACGGGAACATCTTCAACTTCCCAATCCCGGCCGTGGGAGCGGATTCCAGAGGGGATTTCGGTGATGAGGAAACCCACGGTGCCAGGGGACACAAGACCCGGTGCCAGTCCCTGTCGGGAGCGCAGATGGGAAGACGCTCCAGCCTGCACAGCCAAAGGGGCCACAGCTCCCACCCCGTGACCCCGAACTGTGTGCGGAGCAGCAAGTGGGGCAACGTGGATGACCACCTTGGGGTGGGTTTGGGGGTGGGTGGAGGGAGCAGCAGGGGGCTCAGCCAAGATCCAGTGTTCTCTGAAGGAGTCATGCTTCCATCGGTCGTGGAAGACTCGGGAAAGGGGGATCTGGTAAGGAAAATATATTATTTTAAACATATGCTTCATGCCATGCTTTATTGATCAGTGATAGGATTTTTATTCTTGTCTTAACAGTTTCAGTGTAATGGGAAACAGTGATGTGAACTGAAGTATTCTGATGTGAGGAGTTTTTAAGCTGTCAGTTGTAACTGGTTTTTAATAGTCTGATAATTGCTGAAAACTAGACTTTGACATTCCTGTTATAAATCTTATATATCTGCTACTCATTAATTGTACTAACATAACTTTAAAGGTTCCTAGTGCTGAAATTGCAAGTGACCAAAAAGTCTTTTAATCCCAGATGCTGTCCCGGGGTGTAATTTTGAATAGTACCTGTGATTTTATTTTTGTTGGTTTCTTTCAGAGCTTTTTGTTGCTGTTTTTGGTTTTGTTTGTTTGTTTTGTAAGTTTTTTTATTTGTTTGGTTTTGCTTTGTTTTTTTTTTTTGTTGTTGTTGTTTTGTTTATTTGTTTTGTTTCTGTTTGTTCTTTTGGGTTTTTTGTTTTGTTTTTTTTTTGTATTAACCCCTTTAGCATCATGCAGCGCCTTTGCCTGTAAGTTCCCCAATTTCCCCCATTTATCCCTCACCTCTCTCCTATTTCATTAGTCTCTTGAATAATTCCTAGGCCTATTTTCCCTCATACACTCATTTCCAAGGTTGTGCTTGCCCCATATTAGGTGCTTGGGGGATCCATTCACTGCAGCCCTATTACAGAGTAGGACCTTCATCCTCACCATCTATTACATCTTGTTAAATCCTACATTTGTTTGGCTGCTTGTCATGGTTCCTATTAACTCTCACAGTGACCCATCATCACATCCTGGTTCATTTCATTCCTGTGGTATCTCTCTAATCATGTTTACTTCTCTGAGCAGCCAGCTGTGCATGATGAGAGCAGCAAGATGCATTTATCTGCTAATATGTCAATGGAGTACCTTAATGAGGCTCTTCAGAGACAAAGGGCAGCAAGTGTAGTCAGCATAATTACCACTGTCTTGGAGGGTAAGTGGTTCCTCATTAAGTTTATTTCAACCTGAAAGTAACACTACCATGAAAGAACAAAATATATTTCTTAAAGGTTAGCAGAGAATTATAGGCGTGGAAGGAATTTCACTGTTAATTTGGACTTTTTTTGGAAGAAAAGGTGTTATACAGTCTTTATGTACCGGAACACATCTTTTGCCAATTGTGAAAGCTCATTTTATAGGACAGACAGTGAAGTGGGTTGGGGTGAGAGTGGGTGGAAGGAGTTTCTGATCATCTGACCTGCAGGACTGGGACACTGTTTCCTCCTCCCGATCCTGTGGTTTCCACTGTGTCAGTGACAGAGACCCAGGCATGCAGAATTCAACAATTAATAAGATTATGTAAGTAAAATTAGTTGCGGCAATTCCTGTATTTTGAACACTTAACCTCACAATTTTATTCCTTTTACTTACCTTCCCAAGTGAATTTTTGGTTGGTGTTAATCAGTGACAGTTATTTTGGTGACTGATATTTTTGTTGCAGATCTTGCTGAAAAATTTCAGTCCAAGTTATTCAGGATTATGAACTTTTGCTTTATTTTGGTCCCTTTGAGGAGCTCTACCACCAGTACTTGGACCACAAGTATGGGATTTAGCTACCATTGTGGTAGGGAGGTCTATTTTCTTAGTTTTTTTTAAGACTTTTTCTTGGGAGAGTCACAGTTGCAACACATCCAGTTGATCTTTGCTTTGCAGTGTAATTTATCGAAGATCTGGGTTTTGTTGCACAGTGCTAGCTGTGGATTGGGGTGGAATAGGACTTGTAGCTCTAGTAGAAAACAAGAGCTAGACCTGGAGTGAGGGTTGAGCCAAAGTGATCGCTCTGGAATAAGTGGTGTAAGGTGCAATTTGATACTTGAGCCTGGGGGAGAAGAAATTAAAACTAAACAGAAGGAAGAAATAAAGACAGTTCCAATTAAGAAAAGGATATGAGTCAGATCCAGCTCATCTATCTCTGAAAAGCTTCCAGGTCCCTGAAAACCAGATGAGTAATTCTTACTTGTATTTAATTTTAAGTTAACTCCAGTTAGGCAATGAATTTGCACAGGATTTAAGCTGGGTCAAAAGTATTTTGAAGGACTTGATAATAGTGATGGTGAAGAAAGAAAAGTTATGAGATTTAGATTGGATTAAAAAGATGGAAATAACAAAGACAAAATGGCTTCTGTCCCAAGTTTTACTTAGGGAAGATGGAGATGTGTGGAACTTGCATCAGCTGGGAAGTGGTAGGTGTGATCTTTCCCACAGAAATGTCCAAATTTCAGGCAAATTTTATTTGAATCAGAATTCCCATGTCTGTCATTGATTCTTTAAACTGCCTTGAGAGTCCAGGGAGACAAAAGTTGTTGGGTGTGACACAGCTGTTGTCCTGGACTCCTACACGAGGACAAGATGGGAAGGGCCACAGCTGCACTAATGTCCTGCAAGAGCGTGAGAAGCTGTGGTGAGGTCTCTGCAGCAAAAATATCTCCATTGTCAGATGATTGTAGTACCAGTCTGGGACAAAAAAAAAAACCTATTCCAAAGGCTTTTGAATGAAGTGCTCATGAAAGAATTGGGAATCCAAAGACTTTTGAAGGAAGTGCTCATGAAAGAGTTTGGAATCCAATTTTCTCTGAATTTTTATTTCACGTTTATCAGCTGCCATAAGAACTACTTAAATGGTAAAATGTGCAGGGAAGCTTCAGGCTCTGTGAGAGACTGGAGGTTTCCTTTTTTATTCCCTAGTCTTTTGAATGCTTGAAATTGTTATTTCACCACCTTGCTCAGTGATAACTAATGATAGAAGGGTTTTCTTTTCCATTTAGAACATGAAGAAGCTCAGCAGAAATGCCCACCACACCTGAAGAACTTTGCTTTAAAGTATCTAATTTGGGACTGTTGTCCACTTTGGTTGAGAATCAAGGAAAAAGTGGCTGCTTTCATAAAGGATCCTTTTTTTGATCTCACCATCACAGTTTGCATTGTGATGAACACTTTGTTCATGGCACTGGAGCACAATAATATGTCACCTACTTTTAAATTCATGCTTAAAATAGGCAACTGGGTAAGCAGTTCTCATCTATGTGGCATTTTATGGGATTAATTAATTGGCTGATATGTGTTTTCACTTGAAATATAAAAAGTAACAGTAAAAATTTTAAATTAGCGAACTCTGTATTTATAAACTTCATTTTTAATATAGGTGATTCCCAGATTTTTTTATACACTGTGGCATGCTCCTGAGAAGCCAGAAAACAATCTTCCCATTTTAATTAAAAGTGCATTAAGACTTCATAAACATGGGTTTGATTAAGCTGTCCATGAATGTTATTTAAGGGAACTTGACCTAAAGATAAGATAAACTCATGTTTACTTTCAGGCTGATGCTACTGTTTCTTTGTCACAGATTTTTACAGGAATCTTCACTGCAGAAATGATCTTAAAAATCATTGCTCTAGATCCCTATTATTATTTTCAGCAGCCCTGGAATATTTTTGACAGTGTCATTGTCACATTGAGTTTAATTGAACTGAGTTTACCCAGACAGAAAAGAAAGAAAGAAGGGCGAAAAGGAGGAACCCTGTCAGTTTTACGATCCTTCAGACTGGTAATGTTTCACGCATGCTCAGTTGTATGAAACATTGTCTTGTGAATTTAATAGAGAATACTTCTGTAGTTAGGAGGCAAGAAATAATTTTTCCCCTCAATTATATTTTTTCCTCCTTTTGTCTATAAGAAACACATTCAAAATTGCTTGTGATGTTAGAGTCAGAGTTTAATGATAAATGTATTTCTTTTGAATATGCTAAAAAATATTCAAAGGAAAAAGCTATTCCAGAGTGCCCATGTTTTAAAACTGATATGAATAATTAAAAACTAGCACAGGAAATTAGGAAAAAAGTGTCAGAGTACAAACAGAGATAAACAATATTTTAAAAGAAACGTGAGATGACATTAGGTATCCATTTCATATACCGAGGACTGATTTAAGTTGCTTTACCAAAAAAACAGATTCTTTTCATAATATTACAGGAGCAGACCCTGAACTTTTGGTCCTTTATGTTACTTGTAAGTTAGGCACCATATTCTACATCAAGAGCACTGCATGGGCACCACCCTGTGTGGACCAAGCATTTGTCAGGGACCCAAGTTAGTCTGGTCCTTTACGAGGTGATTAGTTTATGTTTGCAATGGTGCCCAGTCAAAAGATAAAAATCTATAAATACTTAAAAAAAGTATTAATGTCACAGTGCCACAGAGATTGCATTGCTGGAATAATTCAGAGTATCAGTAATCTGGTTATTGTAGGATTTGCATGGTGCAAAGATGAGATATCTGTACCTATGTCTAACACTATGTTTTATGTTGCTACACAGCTGAGGGTCTTCAAACTGGCAAAGTCCTGGCCAACTTTAAACACCCTAATTAAAATAATTTGTAACTCCCTGGGAGCACTGAGTAATCTGACCCTCGTCCTGGCAATCATCGTTTTCATTTTTGCTATAGTAGGGATGCAACTTTTTGGGAGAAATTATGCGTCCAACTGCGCAAAAATAAACAAAGACGGCAAGCCACGCTGGCACATGATGGACTTTTTCCATTCATTCCTCATCGTTTTCCGAATTCTGTGTGGAGAATGGATTGAGACCATGTGGGACTGCATGGTGGTTGCTGAACCAACACTGTGTCTTTTTGTCTTTCTGCTGGTCATGGTGATAGGAAATTTAGTGGTAAGTTTCCCAATATTTTCTTCCCTTCATCCTGTCTGTGGTGGACTCCAGTTAATGGCTGTTCTGTCAACAAAAGATAGCTTCCCTAAAAACAGATGGAAGATTACCTATGTGTGTTATAATCTGCAAAATCTTCTTTCCTTTCACCTTTGAGCCCTTGTCTGTATTTTCCCATTTTGTGTGCTTTGCACACAGCATTACTTGACCTTTTCATGTGGCAATGTGACGAGGAATATCTTTGCAGTAAATACAATACAGGCAGCTATGTTTCTTCACATCTTGGGATTTGGATGTAAATAATCAGTGAGGCTTATGGCTTACCTGCTTGAATTAATTAAGCCAAGTGCTTAGGTCCCTCTCTAAACCAATTTTATTTATTTTTTTTAAGATCTCATGCAAATCCTGAATTATTTATTGGCAAATGGCAGAATCTGCACTGCTACCACAGAAATCAGGATTTTCTTTAGGCATCTCTAAATACATTTCTATCCAAGAGCTGGATCCTGTTATGGCATAGCTTACACAGCCTCACACACTGTGCTGGGACATAAGGGACAGCCTTTCTTCCTGGTCCTGTTCTGTCCTTTCTTAATGCCCAAATCATAAATATTTTTTTTCAGTGGCTTTGTTCCTCATGTCTTTCTTAGTATCATTCATATACCAATACTCTCTTAATTGTAAAAAAAAATGCTGAACAGAATTAACTTTAGGCAGCCCTTTATGGGAAATATCTGTTTTGTGGCTGAATCCCAAATATGTATTTAATGTCCTGCCTGTTCCACCCCGCAAGGATTGATTTCAGTGATGAAGTGCTGTAGGTGATATTCATATCTGTCAAGTAATGAAATGTTCAGGCTGCACTATTTGACCAGGCTTTCTTATTGTCTAAGGAAACTGAGAGATATCTCAGAGTGAGATTTATTCCAGCCTAAGGTCAATAACTAAGACGGATGGGATGAATTGATCTCTGGAGGGCTGATATTCTCCACTGCCTGTGGTCCTCAGATGGCTCAGGAGTGTTATCTGCCCAGTTCTGACATGATAAAAGTTAAGATACATGGATCCCATTCCAAACCAAAATATTAGTGAAAAAATTAAATTTTCACGTTCCTTTAAAAGCAAACAAACAAAAATCTAATGAAGGTTTATAAATTCCTTCAATTGAATATACTCAAATAATGGGAAATTAGAGCTTCTCTTGGTTTTGAAGTTTTTGTGACAAGGTGGGAGGTTTGAGGAAATTTCTGGGCCTGAATCTGATCTCACAGAATTTTGGAAATAACTCTGCAGAGGTCTGATTTAAATCTAATTTGAAGAATGAAGAGACAATTATTAAAATTACAAGCTGTGACCATACTCTAAAGTTACTACTTTAACCTTTGAAAATTTGCTTTGGCCAAATAATGCATTTGGCACACACAGATCTGTTTTCTCTGGTATTTTAAATTACTTTTTTTGGGAAGAGGGGAATGGGAACATTGACATTTCTGAGACAGAAATTGATTTCATCAATGTGATCAGTCACTATCATTTCCTTATCACCTTGTTTTGGTTTGCACAGCAAGATGGAACTTTGGTAGCATCTATGTTCCTCAAAGTTAGAATTCAGTTTTTTGAATACTACTCTCGTAACTTTAATTTTTTTTATTATTTCAATTGCTTTCAGGTTCTCAACCTTTTCATTGCACTGCTGCTGAGTTCTTTTAGTGCTGACAGTCTCCAGACAACAGAGGATGATGGAGAGATGAACAATCTTCGGATCGCCTTCACTCGGATCCGCAAGGGATTCTACTTTACCAAGAGCGTGACGTGGGATGCTTGTTGTAGAAAGCTCAGGCACATAAAGAAAGTGCACAGGAAGAAAATCAAACTGACTGCACAGAACCCACTGGGGCTCAAGCACGAAGACACAAAAATTTGTAAAGAGAATTACAATAATGAATGGATTGAGAAAAACGGGAACCAATGCCCAGGTCTTGAAGATTTTGTTAGCAGCCCCAATATATTTGTTTGTGTCCCTATTGCTGAGGCAGAGAATACAAGTGAGGGGTTTGAAGATGATGATAAACTGAGCGTATTTACAGAATGCAGCAAACAGGTAATGGATTTCTTTATTTGTGTTGGAACAGTAGAATGTGGAGAGAGATGAAGGGAGGGAGGGAGGGAGGAATGTGTGGAGAAGAGGGTCTCTAACAGAGCAGGGTGGGATATGCTGATCCATTTCCAGAGAGTTATAAAGTTTTGAACTAGAAGCACAAGTTCAAATGTCAAAATTAAGATTCTTTCATGGTTTTAAAAGAAAGACCATAAATTGTTCCAGGAATTCTTAGCTGACATGCTGTGGTGCACACAGGTAATTGTGGCAGCCTTCGGTGAACTTGGATTTTTTTTTATGTAAAAATTTTCATGAATAATGTCAACTGTTTTGGTATTATTTGCACAATAGAGCAAAAATACATGTTCTGCATACAGCACATTATCATGGATTCAGAATATGAATTTATAGCTCTGATACTTACTTTTTATATGTCGTTGCTGTGTGTAGTATGTAATAATTATTACAAGTGGATAGGATTAAGTGTGGAGTAGCTCTACTAAGGACATGTTTTTGATATGAGAGTATATATTTACCCTCTTTCCCTGTGCTCTATGAATTTTTCAGTTCTGTTTTATTCACAATTGTTGTTTTGGTACCAAGATTTCCCACCTACAATTTCCTTCTTAATGCCTATCTAAACATTCTCACTTAAGTTTTGAATAGATCACTGAAATTCCTCAATTTGCTATGTGTCTTTTGGGAAAAAGTTCTATCCTTAGCTAAAATCAGAAACTCGAAATGATCCTTTCTTATGACTCTTGTCTGCTGATTCCCACATTAAATGAAATTTATATCTTATTGGTTTTTCCCCTCTGACTTGTGCGTTCCCTAAAAAGGCAAAAGAAAGCCCCTCTAATCCACAGATTCATTTCAGGATGAAAATCACCTGAGGCAAAGGGGAGACAGAGCAAAAAATTCAGGCAGCTGGAGTAAAGGATCGGGATTTTCCTCTGAAGAATTCAGTGTGCTTTATCTAGAAAAGGACAGGAAGGGTGAATTGTCATCACGAGAAGAAAAAGAGGTAAACATTTTTTTTTAGTGATGTTGACTTTCCAATACTGGTCAAACACAGGCGTGTTCAGGGATTTACCAGTTTAGTGCCAGAAGCAGCTGTGAACTTGCAGAAGCTGCTCTGGCTGGACCAGAGCCAATACTGGAGCTGGAATTCTGTGAGAAAAATCAAAGCCATGCTGGGCTTCTAGGGATTTATTGTAAAGAAAAATAAAAGTATAGGAAAGAGAGTGTGTAGAAATGGGAAAAGGACAATGTCATTTTTGTAGTAATCATGAATAAATTATAAAATACTCTCTGCTACTTTCCATTTATTAAATTCTGACTCCACAAAAAAAAGAGGAGGATTAAAAAAAAAGGAATTAAAGAGAGATCAGCTTCCATGTGGGAAATTCCATCAAGTCTGCCTGTGCCCTAAGTATCTTGGTTCTGAGAAACATAATGCTTGAAATGAGTTTCCCTTTATGTCATTAAATATGGTAGTTACTAGTTTACAGTATTTTAAAAATAATTTTGTGTATAGAATACATTCAAAGAAGTAAAAAACAGCATCATGGAAACATGAAAGAACAAAAGCATAGAGTAAGTAATTTCTAACAGACTGCTGACTCATAAAACATATCTATGGTGCAATGGGATGGCAAAAACCTTTGCTGCTGAAAAATATAGGGTGTGATTCCAATTTCTACTTCATAAAATCTGCCATGGGTGCTCAGTTCCAGACACCACAACAGATATATTTATCTGGTTCTCCTGTGTGAATGCATCTTTCCATGATTTCATGGTTTTAAGTCAAGTAATTTATCCCATTTTGAGGAGTACATACACTAATATGCAATTTAAAAGCTCTTCAATTTACCAGCTGATTAGGCAGTTATATCTGGTTCATGTAGATAGATATTGTAATTATAGAGCTTTGGCCTCTATTTGAATGCATCTATTGGTACTTCTCAGCTTGTATCTTTTAAAATCATAAACTTTATTCTATTACCAACACTACTTGTAATGTTAGTACATAACCAAGCTTTAATTTTGAGTTTTATTTGTTCATGGATTAATTTATTCATTTGGACCTGAATTAGAAAGGATCAATAACTGATATTACTGTGCTTGGTAGTTGGACAGTGTCAGCTCTTCTGAAGTCAGCACAGTGGATCTGACAAATCCTGAAGATGTTTTGAGGCAAATTCCAGAATTTTCTGAAGACTTCAAGACTCCAGAACAATGTTTTCCAGAAGGTAAGACTCTCATGGTTTCACTACTGGGAAGTGAGAATGAAAACTCAACTTGTTTCTCTGGTGATGCTGAGCCAATAGGGTCAGATTATTTTCTGTTAATTCTAGTTATCTGGAAATAGGCTAAAAAGTCCAAATCATTTTCCCTTTCTAGTCAACACAGAGACTGAGACACCTGAAAAAATAAACCCCCCTTCCCCTAAAAACCAATTGGTTCCAACTGGGACATGGGCAATGGCATAGACCTATAGACAATGGCATTCTAAGAAATAGGATTTTGATAGTGAAGTGAGAAGAATTTCACTCTGTTGGACACAACCAAGTCACTCTGGGGGTTTAACATAAGAGAAGTGTACGTGATCAGGTCTCACCTGCCAATGGTCACTTGGTATATCAGATTTATTAGTACTTTGCAGCAGTAAAAATATTCCTTGAATAGCATTTAATGAAAAATCTTTAACAAACAAAGGAGTGAAATAAGCAAAAGAAGCTGCTAGGATGAATTGAATTTCTACAGGGTAATGATCAAAGAATCATAGAATGACTTGGATTTGAAAGGACCTTAAAAATCATCCAATAATCTGAGAATCTCTTTTCAAATCTTCACACAACATCTAGATTTGCAAGATGTTCTAGGATGTGTTTGGTACTTTTATGATTTCTTCCTACCCTAATATGTAACATTAAATATATAAATACATTAAATTGTAACTGGAAATTCTTCCCAGTGCTCCAGCTTGGTTCTTGCTCACCCAGTCAACCTGGCCAGCCACTACCATTTCCACCCACCATTTCACCCCCCATTTTCCCCATTTTCTATCCATTTTCTTCAGTTCTGTTCTTTTCCACTTATTCAGGCTGTGCTGTACCACAAATGAGCAGGAGGAACTTCTCCAGCCTTGCAGAGCCCAGCAGCTCCCAGTCCCACAGCGCCCTGAGCTCCCAAAAGCAGACCCTTTCCCCCCTCACTACCTTCCCATTCAACCACATCCTGGACAATTTTTGTGATGAGAACACAGAGAAATCAAATCTGGCTGTATGTATTGCTGTGCTCTGCAGAGCTGGCTTTTTATTTTTTTTTATCCCTGTGCCTATTTTGGATCAATGAAATTTGTAATCCACAGTTTTAGGATTGAATCACTAATGTGAAATGTGTAGACACTATTTGAAGCTAGAGAGGTGTTATACCTGAATGCAAAGTATTCTCTGAGTAGTAATAATACACATATTTTTACTATTATGTTATACATCATAAATCCTGAGGCAGATCCACTATATCTACATTGCAATTTGATTTATCCCGAAAAGGAACCCACAAATATTACATTTATAACACAAGTCAGATTTCTGAGCTACAGGGTTTTTTCAAAACTACTCCATCAATGACATTTTTGTGCCAGTGCCGACATTAGAACAAAAGAAATAAAGTTATATTTTATTTCCTTTCCCTGCTTCAGAGAAGAAATGTGAAATGCCTTGTTTTGTCCTCTGTAGTCCCTGGCTGGAATGTGCCTGTTGTGGCCAAACCTTTAGAAAAATCAACTGAAGGTGAAGCAAATCTGTACCTAACACAGATTTCACCCCTGTGCCCTCAAAGTCCTCTTGTGCAAGTGTCTTTCTCTGTCTCACATTCCAGATCCACATTACTGGGGAGTACTGAAATAAAAATAATATGAATTTATTATTTACATGTATTATGGCCTAACACATAGGCCATATATAGTTATACATAGGATGCCATATAATTTGTGTATAAGATTTTAAATACATACACATCATTTTTTCCATACCTGGCAATGACAGAAGCCTTCTGAGTGACATAGTTTGCCATAGCGAGAGCATGAACTAATGCAGAGAATACAGAAAGGGAAAAGTCAGCCAAAGAGTGTTAATTAGTGAAAAAATGAATAAATAAACAAACTTAGGATGTTGTAAATGGGCGATCAGGAAATATCACGTGACCCTGGAATTATTGTCTGCTGTGAGAAGGAATCTGGTGAGCTGGAAAGGAGATGCCCCATTTTATGGAGTCTATGTATCAACTAGAACATGACACAATTTTTCAGGTTATATGATATAAAATCAGCCACTCCATACATTCAGAAGCAAATAAATAAATGAATAGACCTCACAAGATTAAAAACAACTGTTTGCCTTCTCTGCTCCCAAGCCTTTTTGTTCAGGGGCATCTCATCTCTGCTTTACAAAGAATGTGCAGAAAGTGAAAAGGGCTTCTGTAACATCCAGACTCTTCCCATGTCTTGAAGTTTTGTATGCCCCAACAGCAGGTCAGTGAGAGCCTGTCCAGTGTTTCAGAAATACCTTGAAATAATGGAAAGTTGTCCAAAGACGCTCCACCTACTGTGTATATAAATAGGAGCTACAAGGCAAATTGAACAAGATGATTTTACTTTTCTCTTGGAAAAACAGGGAAAACCAACAACAACAATGCATTTACAGTGACCATTGAGTTTTTCCTATCCCCAGGAGTTTCCTGGCCATGCCTTCACACTCATGTACATTCCTTCCATGCACTCATTGCTGTCTCTCACTTTCAGGTTGTGTTCAATACTTTCATTGTTGCCTGGGTAGTGCTATAAAGTTTGGAGGAGAAACCTGGTGGAACCTGAGAAAAACCTGCTACCAGATTGTTGAACATCCTTGGTTTGAATCCTTTATCATATTCATGATTCTTCTGAGCAGTGGAGCCCTGGTTAGTGTAGCACAGTTTCATGTATCTGTTCAGAAGGATTTTTGGCTTTAATTTGCACCCAGAGAAGTTGTTTTTAGCAGCAAACACAGTGAATATCTTTGAACTCATAAGGAGGAAAAATAAGAGTCTTCAAATATCAGTCATTTATTCACCATTTTAATTATTACAAATCTATTATTGATATTATTAAAAATTAGAAGAGAGCATGAGCAAAGTGAAGAATATATAAATCTCAGAAGCTGTTTCTGTTCTGCCTGTATCCTGGATTTTTCTCAGGAAGTTATGTCATAATTATGAAATATTAAGATTTTATACTATTAAAACAAGTGACTCTTAATACTTCGAAAAAAATACTTAGATCTCTTCAATGTACAAACTTTACGATACAAATTTCTAAAAATGTATATTGTCCTCTTAGGATTTCATTGTTCAGGAAGGATGTATCCAAATGGTGGTACTATATAGAGAAAAAGAAAGAGAAGGGACAGGGAGAATGATACTTTTATGAACTGGCATGGATTTGAATAACAGGTGGTGTTCAGGCCTGTATTAAAACAAATTGAATGGCAAAGGGGTCTCAGTGTTGCTTGACTTAAATTGCACAAGGTTCATTTCTGATTTTTGCCATTTATCTATATCTATTATGATTTCAGGCGTTTGAAGACATCCATATACAAAAGCGAGCAACAATTAAATTCATATTGGACTTTCTTGACAAAATGTTCACTTTCGTCTTTGTTCTGGAGATGGTCCTGAAATGGGTGGCTTATGGCTTCAAGAAGTATTTCACCAATGCCTGGTGCTGGCTGGACTTCCTTATCGTAGATGTGAGTTCTGCTCTCCCTCTTTCTACACAGGATTAGTAGCAGAATCCCTGATTATTTTCTGGATGCAAATTCCAGACAGTGCTCTTACCTCCTGTAATGATGGTGCCAGGATATTGTACTCCAGGCACTGAAAGTATGGGGAGATTTGGTTTTGTTTGTTGGTTTCAATTTTTTTTTAAAACAGAAACAAAGGAAACAGATGACAGGACATTGCTAATACTTTCTTTTGTCTTCCCACTCAGGTCTCTTTGATAAACCTCTTTGGCAGTACCTTTGATCCCATAAAATCTCTTAAGACTCTTCGAGCTCTGAGACCCTTGAGAGCATTGTCACGGTTTGAGGGAATGAGGGTAAGACTGATTGCAAACTAGAGCTTGTCAGAACTGATAAGCACATAACAGGTTTGTAACTCATCGCTATGTCTTTGTGAAGCTCACATGTTCAACCTGAGTTCAGTTTAGGAACTATAAAATGGTTTTTTAAAGAGGCCCCTTGTTGTAGTCTTCTGCACTTGGGTGTTTCTTATAGATTTCTCCTGGAGTGATTGATCCTAAGTGTTGTTGAAACTAAAATTGGCCTGGGTGGAACTTTGTTCCATTGCTGCTCAATCATTCTTGTGTTCCTGTCTTAGTGAGATAGGCAAAAATAAAACAGAGAATAAGAACTGTGAGCACAATTATAATTTTTGAAGACTGATAGCAAGTTAACTCAGAGGAGAGTCACTTCAATTCTGAAAGTTTTTACTGGACTGTTGTACAAAAACTGCAGCCTATTAAAAGGTACTTTGCTCAAATTATTGTTTCAAATAGACTTATTTCAGAAAACAAAACTGTTTGTAGAATATTTGATGGGGTTTTTTTACCATCAGAGGAGCACATAGAACAATGTGATGCTTCTGGATATTAATTACATTTACTTACAAATCTACCATTGTACAAATGTAGAGAGGGATTCCCCTAGCCGTAAACAAGCTGTATGCTGCAACGTGAAACAGAAAGATAACCACAGTGGTATTTGGGCAAAAGTCTGGTCCATGGGATGTGCTCTGGCATGTGAAAAGAGATGATAGAAATGTACATGGTATCACTGTCACGCACATGAGCAATGGCTTTAAATTAATAGAAAAGAGATGTAGATTAGATGCTGGGAAGAAATTGTTTCCTCAGGTTGTCCTGAGAAGCTGCTCCATCCCTGGAAGTGCTCAAGGCCAGGTTGGACAGGGCTTGGAGCAACCTGGTCTAGTGGAAGGGGGTTGGAACTGGATGATTTTTAAAGTCCCTTCCAACCCAAACCATTCTATGGTTCTACGAATGCAGACTTGATGCAGTTGAGAAAATAATTGCTTTTGGATATATTCTGGAAGTGAGTCTGAAAAGTCTCTGATTGCAATATTGTCATTGTGAAGACAGAGAGAAATGGCATTAAATTAATTAACAGAATGTATCAAAATTTCCATGTCTGGAGTCAATTTTGAAATTGAAACAGGTGAGTTTTGTGTCTTGCTATGCAGAATGTATGTGACATGGTCTCCAAAACACCTTCACAAATCCTTTGAATTTTTCTGCTGGTCCATCAAGATTTTCTTTGCTGCCTTGTGGATGAATTCACTGCCTTCACTGTGAAACTCAAAGAAATGTTCCCACTATTCCCTTACCCAATTTTCTGAACAAATCTGTTATGTCTTAGCATACATTTAAAATCTCCGGGGACACTTTCTGTGGTTGTACAGCATCTGGCACAGAAAAAGTACCTGGCTCATGGTTATAGACCCCAAACACAATCACAATACACTAAAAACAAATGTAGCAAATTACTCGTGGAGAATTTTTACTGGTCCTTTGGAAAACTACTTTTGACTGTCTTAAAAACAGTCCTCTGTACTAATGTTCAGGGATGAATATTTCAGAAATTTTATGTTAATAAAATTTAAAACAAAGAAACAAATGGACTATGTCCTATTCCAGAACCAAGGGAATATCAGAAAAAGAGAGTGGACTGACATTTTAGTAGTAGTAGGGTCTCACAGCAGACCAAGAACTGTCAGCTACTGCTTTGAAAGCCTAATAGATACTGTAGACATTGTTCAAGGTCTCCCTGCCAGCTGTGACTGGTATTTACAGGGAAAACATCAGGTTTTTGTTTGCAGAGATAACTAAGTGACTGCCTATTGATACCTGAGCCCATCCTTTTTTTGAAGTGTATTTTTCCTCTCCCATTTCATCTGAGGTGGTGGTCAATGCCCTCCTGGGAGCCATCCCTTCCATCATGAATGTTCTGCTTGTTTGTCTCATCTTCTGGCTCATCTTTAGCATCATGGGAGTGAACCTGTTTGCTGGGAAGTTTGGGAGATGTGTCAATATGACAGAAGAAGACTCTGAATTAGATAGCTTGATACAGAACAAAACAGACTGCAGGATATATAATGACACCGGAAAAATATACTGGGTCAATGATACAGTCAATTTTGATAATGTTGGCTCTGGCTACCTGGCTCTTCTTCAAGTGGTAAGTGTTGCTTGCCCTCACTAACCAGCACCTTGTCAGATGGACTTGACCTTTTGTCAACTCCTAAAACATTCCTGAATGTGATGCAAGGAGTGAAATACCCTAGAACTTGCCCTCCCCTTGTAGCTGGCCATTCATGCACACAAATGGGAAAAGGGGTACAGATGAGACCCTACTGTGATTTTCCAGGTGATAAAGCAACATTTGGTGGGCAAATGCTGTTGCAGCCTCCAGCAGTTTTGTGATGCTGAGAGCTGGAGTCAATCTCATAAGAAAATCTGGGGCAAATAGTGAGCTATTCTGTCAAAATATGGATTTGTTCAGCCGTGAGGGTTGCAAGGCCTTTAGTACCACACTGATGAAGGTTTGCTCTGTGAGAATCCTGGGATGAAGTGTTCTGTCCATCCTTGAAAGCTTTCTTATCCCAATGAGGCTGAGAATGCCTCACACACAGCAGCACCCAGAGCTCAGTGCTCTGTGTGTGTGAACATAGCAAAGGCTCTTGCTCCAGTCAGTGTCATTTGGATATTGTAAATTATATGAAGACCTTTATGGTCAAAGTTCAACACATTTTTTGTAATATCTCATTCCAGGCAACATTTAAAGGCTGGATGAACATCATGTATGCAGCAGTAGATTCAAAAGAGGTAAGCCGTATTCAAACCATATTTTTTGGGAATCCTACTGCTTTCTGCAAATGCATTATTCGTTTTGCAATTCTATATCTGCTGTTTGTCTGTGCTAAATACTTCCAGTAATTATTTTTTATCAGATGATGCAAACATTTAGTCTGCAAATGACTTGTAGTATCCTAAAGCTCCTCTGTTGCAATGGGGAGAGACTAGCTCTAGATCAGCTCTAGACCCACCCACTTAAACAGGACAAAATGGTACAACTTTGGAAGGAAAGAACTTGAAATTTAGAGGCTGTCTCAACTTCATCATGAGTTCAAAGGAATAAAAGAGTTTTTAAAGTAGTTAATATTATATTATTGCTAATATTATATATAGAAATAGAAATAAATATAAATATGTTATATAAACATGAAAATACTAATAATAGTATTTTCATATATTGATATGTTTTTATCTGTGTGTTTCAATGTTTTTCTTCTTTATTCTTCAATTTGAAAAGTTATTCTTCTTCTGATTTTTTAAAAATTCATAATAGCCATCACAGAACTTTTTTGCTAAGAAGAGAAAAAAGAACAACAATGTATCTAGGCCAAGATTTTTTAATGGCAAGAGCTTGAAATTTTACTTTACATAGTTTGCTTGATTTCTCATGTATTGAGAAATTTACAACTCTTGTTTTATTGGAAGGAACTGAACTGCTGCTTATGAAATGCCCGTGAAAATCATGTCAAGAATATTCAAACAAAATTTGATGTTATGCATCAATTTTTGAGAAGGTCTGCAATATGTAGATTATTCTGAATTGGGTCTGTGTTGTTGTTGGTTATTTCTCAAGTTGCTTCTCATTCTTGCAGAAAGATGATCAGCCAGAGAGGGAGATCAATGTGTATATGTATCTCTATTTCGTGATTTTCATCATTTTTGGATCTTTTTTCACCCTGAACCTCTTTGTTGGTGTAATTATTGACAACTTCAACCAACAAAAGAAAAAGATAAGTATATTAGTTGTGCTTTGATCTTGAGCAATGCTGCCTTTAGAGAACAAGATCCTATACATAGAATCTGAAACTTCTATTGGCATTTACCAGAGCACAGGTAATTAAGTTACCAGAAATAACTCACTCAGGATGAGTTTCTTCCTCCTTTCTTTTCCCCTAGAACCTGAACACCTTCCTCTTCCCCAAACATTTTGAAGCCTCTTAAAATTGCACTCCTTTTTGGGAACTGAGCATGATGGGAGTCTTGTTATTTAGAAAGTTCTCTGCTACAAATGCTCTGATGAGTATTTTGGCACATGGGAATCCAGGGAAAGATTTGTTCCTGTCCATGGTTTTTGTTTTCATACTTTTTGAGCGAGCTGAGTTTCAACCCAAGACTTCTGCTCTGTGAATATCTGGTTTGTGCCACTTTGATTTTTTGGACACAGTTACATGTTATGAAAAACTATGGTATGGTCAAGGTGTAAAAAAAGAAGGAATGCCAGTTCCCAGAATTTTGGACATTTTAAGTATGATAGTGTGGCTTTCTCAGCAAATAACAGTGACATTTTTTGTATACTTAGGTGGGGAAGATATTTTTATGACAGAGGAACAGAAAAAATACTACAATGCAATGAAAAAGTTGGGATCCAAGAAACCTCAAAAACCCATTCCAAGACCACTGGTAAGACTGAATTCTTCAAAGGAAAAATGCATTGCAAAAGTGCAATTAATTCACTGAAAAGTGCATATGTTTATATACTGCAAGTAAGATACTTATATTGTCTTTACATCGATACTCACGCAGTGCTCTAAAGTCGGTTCCAGACCAAAAATTTGACGGATTGATTTTACAGATTAAATATGTATTAAGTTCTGTGCATAAATATTATTGAGTTTTATATTCACCTTGAAACTGATTAGACTTCAGGATGGGAAGGGATTTTTAATGTAATTTTTGTAGTCTGCCTTTCTCCAATTTCTCCGACTTCACTGTAGTTGAGAAACTTTGGGACATAAAAATAGGAAATGTTGGAAACATGTACAGATGAGTACTCTTTATTTTCATAACTGATTCAAAATGTATTTTTTCCCCCTTTAGAACAGATACCAAGGTTTCCTTTTTGACATTGTAACAATCCAATCCTTTGAAGCTGTTGTCATGGCTCTCATCTGCCTCAACATGATCACAATGATGGTGGAAACCTATGAGCAAAGTGAAACAAAGACAAACGTCCTCAACAAAATCAATATACTCTTCGTTACCATCTTTACTGTAGAATGTCTGCTGAAATTGCTGGCTCTGAGGCAGTACTATTTCTCAAATGCCTGGAACATATTTGATTTAGTTGTTGTTATTATGTCAGTTGTTGGTAAGTAAAATTATCTGGCAAATTCTTTAGTAGATCAATTATTACTCCTTTTAGAAAAAGAAAAAAAAGTAGTTAAAATATATTAACTGCAAATAGCCATTGAAATGTACATTGTAATGCTGTAAAGTCTTAAGGAAAAAATAAGTAAACCTCCCACCATGATTATATTAAATAATATTAAATGAGATTTAAAAAAAATCTTTTAGTAAAAGTGTGTATATATTTCTAATGGTTCTTCAGGTTTTTTTTTCTCATCTGAAATACAGAATACCCATTATAGCAGTATCACATTATGTGGTGATTTCCATTTTCAAAGATTTGGTACCAACTAAGAAATCTTCAATCAGATCAAATTGTTGGGTTTTGTCATCTGTATTTGTGGCAGATAACTGAAATATAGAGAGAAATAGGAATACTGGAATATATATAGAATGGGAAGACTGGGACTAGATTATAGTCTATAGAATTCCGTTTCTGGAAACTCAGGCATTGCTGATTGAAAATGAGGGTTCACACTGTGTAACAGGATAGAAAAGGTGACCAAAAATGTATTAGTTTTTATTTGAAGGGATTGCAATGGAAGAATGGGGTAAAGAGCTCTGCTGCCAATTTGAGCTTCCTGCCAGTTTAACTATTCCTAGGGACAGTGCTGCCAACTAGCAACAGACATTTAGGGGGAAGAAAGATATTTCATTTCTTTAGTATGACTTATGTATTGGGTAAGTAAGATTCCAATAAGACTATGGCTCTTTCTTGAGAAATTAAGTTTCTGGATGGTAAATCCAGAAAAAGATATCCAAAACAGCTAAACTCAGAAAAGACAAGCCTCTCGTAATGCTACTGGGTGTAATTTTTTTTTCATTCAAACAAATAAAAAATAACATCCATGTGTAGCTCTGTCCCTGAATAAACCAAAATCTATTGCAGAGTGGCATGCACAACTTTAATGTTCACCACCGTGTTGGCTTACATCTTGCCTGTATAATCCAAATGATGACTGTGACATTGCATTTTATCTTTTCTTAACTTAGCTTTGTAATGTCAGTATTTGAAGACAATGCAGAAGGTAAACCTGAACCTGCTGAAATATGCATGCAACCAGAGTCAAAGAAAACCATCAGTTACCAAGTGTGAACTGATACAGATATTAGAAGCTGTGCACAGAAATTTCCCTGTCATCTTTTGTGCAACAGGGACTGTCCTCTGATGGCTGAAGAATATAGTTCATAATTGCTGATTTCTACAACTATTTTTTCAATTCAGCTTCTACCAAAAGTTATTCTGGCAGGGCTTAGCATACACACATCACATATTTTTGAGCTGTGAAGATATTATCATTCCAGCCTCCTTACTAGCTAAGCAAAACTGTAATATTCTAACCAGTTGTTCATTCCATTTCAGCCTTACTGCTGTCCAGCATCGGCAAAGCCTTTGAACATTTCTTACCACCCACGCTCTTCAGGGTCATTCGCTTGGCCCGTATTGGGCGAATACTGAGACTCATCAAGGCAGCCAAAGGAATTCGAACTCTCCTGTTTGCCTTAATGATGTCCCTACCTGCTTTGTTCAACATTGGCCTCTTGCTGTTTCTGGTCATGTTCATTTATGCCATTTTTGGCATGGCTAACTTTGCCTATGTGAAGAAGGAGCATGGGATTGATGACATGTTCAACTTCCAAACCTTTGCTAACAGCATGCTCTGTCTCTTCCAAATCACCACGTCAGCTGGCTGGGATGGCCTTCTCAGCCCTATTTTAAACACTGGGCCACCATTCTGTGACCCAAACATAAAGGGTACCATAGGTGAATGCGGCAAACCTGCCATAGGTATTATTTATTTTGTAAGTTACATCATTATATCATTTCTCATTGTTGTGAACATGTATATCGCTGTTATTCTGGAGAACTTCAATGTTGCCACTGAGGAAAGTACAGAGCCTTTAGGGGAAGATGACTTTGAAATCTTTCATGAAATCTGGCAGAAGTTTGATCCTGAGGCAACTCAGTTTATACCTTTCTCTGCGCTTTCAGACTTTGCTGATGCTCTGCCTGAGCCTTTGCGTGTACCAAAACCAAACAAATCTGAGCTCACAGCAATGGACCTGCCTGTGGTCAGTGGGGACAAGGTACACCGATGGGATATCTTGTTTGCTTTCACCAAGAGGGTGTTGGGAGACTCTGGGGAGCTGGATACTCTGAAAGTACAAATGGAGGAGAAATTCATGGCTGACAATCCATCAAAGCAATCCTACGAGCCAATATCAACTACGCTCAGACAGAGGCAAGAGGAAGCATCGGCCACGGTGATCCAGCGTGCCTACAGGAGCCACCTGCTCCTGCGCTCCCTCAGGCAGGCTTCCTACCTGTACCATCGCAGAACTTGCAGCACTGACACTCTGGGAGATGCTGCTCCAGAAAATGAAGGACTTATTGCATCTATGCTGTATGCAAACTATAGCAGGAGTCCTAACAAGTCTGAAACTTTGTCCTCACTATCCATCCCTCCGTCGTATGACAGTGTCACAGGAGACAGTAGTGGCAATCTCATGGTTGAGAATGGAGAAATAACAAGCAATCAAAAATCTCCAGACATTAAGTAATTAATTGGTGATGAAGTTGTTAAGAATATTTTTAAATTTTCACAGAAGATGATAATTGTAAGCACATGTCAGCTGAGGCAGCCTCCCTATGAAACCAAACCTGTTGGTGGTGACTGTTTAACTGTGGTACCTGGGGAATCGTGGCCTTTGACTCTGCTGTGTTCAGTTTTCTTCAATATTTACCTATTCAGATCTGTTTGATCAAGGGCATCCCACTACAAAGCAGGTCTCACAGTACCTGAGTGCTGTGACATCTTCACAGCAGTGATAGGCAACCTCAGCTGATATCTCCAAAGTGCAGGAAGGAGAGAAAAGTCAAAGCACCAATGCATCTACTGGAGAAGAGAAAATTAATGTCAATATTAGTACAAATTAAGGAAAGGAGCTAAAATTCATTCCATTCCTAACTGATACTATCATTATAAACCTGTTTAGCAAATGGCTCCTGATTTTTTAATTTTTAAAAAATTTATGTTTGGGGACAGATGTGCCACAAACATAGACCCTGCATGATCCACAGATATTCCACAGTGTAGTGGATTTCTTCCCATACGATCAATTTACAAAACAAACCATGGCATGTATATTATCATAATTGTGTTACTGAAGTTTAACGAAATATTAACTACAACTCTTAGTATTGCAGAAATCATGCTGAACAGAGCAAAATCTTGCTTTATGTTTTGCCTGTGAGGATTTCTTTTTTTAACCTTGTTTCCTCTGGCAGTGAGGTGAAGGCAGTTGTGCCATCACTCACCCCATAACAAACTGTGTTTATTGCATACTTTCCTCAGACTTCACCTAATTGTTAAGTTTTGTGTTTAAATTCATTCCTGACAATGTGGTAGAGACAGAAAGAAGCATTTCCACTCACATTTTAGTCTAAGATGCTTTCTATTTTCCTTGGTTGCAAGGTTGCAGCTGGGTGATTGTTGTTGGGTTTGGCAGGTTCTGGCAAGGCTCTGGTGAGCTTTTCCCTCCACATTGATTTCAGCCAGAAAAGAACCTGGGTTTTGTGACTGAGTGGGACCTGCTGTGCACTGGTTTGCAACCTGCAGCAAGTTTTCTTCTCTCTTGAAAACCCCTTCTCTACAGTACCAGTTATATTCTCATGTTTTGAGTCACTTTTTTCTCCTGTCTTTTCCACCTCTTCAGATTGTGAGCTTTTTGGACAGAAATTCTCTTTTACTATGAGTGGTAAATTACACCTAACAAGACTGTTTTCAGTAATATTGTCTGAAGACTGACACAAATAAATAATATTTATAGTACCTTTTAGTTTCATCTGTGGTATTCCCTTAGCTTCTCCCTAGCCATTCCTGGAATTGTAGCATCTTTAATTAGTTTTGACTAATATTCCCTCAGATTTTAGGGTAGATACACAGTGAATCTGTGCTATACCAGAAAAGTCAACAGCTCTGTGCCTTTGGAACCCAGGAGCTCTATTCCTTCAAATAAAAAAAATAAATCTAACAACCACAAATAGAACAAATGAAATTAAATGGTTTTAGTTAAAATTATTTTTAACTACTTTCACAGATTGTGAACAACCCCATTTGAGGAGCTGACTACATGGCACTGGTGGGGTGGCGTTTCCCAGCTTAAGCCTGTTTAATATCAGCTTCCCAAGAAATGTAGGATCCATTGATAAGCAGCAATGAGCCGCTTGTTCTCATTGTTTTGGGGTGCACTGAACAGTCCTGACATCGCATCCTCTCAGGAACATGTATCCATACCTAAATGTGGTGCAACTTATCTTTGCCAGTTTGTGCACCAGAAAGAGGTATTTTTGATTGTAATAACAGTTAATTGTTGGTCAGATACAAAAAAGCCTCACTGATGTCCTTCTCTGTGGGAAGGCCACCCTGAAACTGAGCCCGAGCTCCAACACCAGTGTAGGGGATCAGATGCAAAAGCTCATTTGGTACCCTAAGTGAATTTGTTTGTTGGTGCAAGAAATGACAAGTACACTCTAGGGTGAATTTTGCCTTCTGCAGAAACTTTGAGTGAAGGTGATATTGTTTTAGGGAAAACAGTTCTCTTGCTATGCTCTTTAATCACAGAATCATGGGATGGTTTGGGTTGTAAGGGACCTTAAAGACCATCTCATTCCAACCCCCTGCCATGGGCAGGGACACCTTCCACTGTCCCAGGTTGCTCCAAGCCCCATCCAATATGGCCTTGGACACTTCAGGGATGAGGCACCCACAGCTTCTTCAGGCAACCTGTGCCAGAGCCTCACCATCCTCATAGCAAAAAAATTATCTTCCTTATGTCCAATTTGGATATACTCCCAGTTTAAAACCATGATAAAATATCTGTCTCCATCTTTCTTGTAAACCCCTCTGTGTAATGAAAGACCACAAGAAAATCTGCCAAGCCACAAGAAGACCCCAACCATTTGACAGATAAAATTCTGCATTTAAGCACAGCAGTCAGAAAATATGCCATCAGAAATAAATAATCCCAGAAATCCTTCTGGTTCTCCTCTGAGCCTCTCAATTTTGGATCGTACTGATGTCCTTATAAAAATCCTGGTTTCCTGTGATGGCTGTGTGACATAGAGACTCGTTTCCAGATGGATTGCTGTCCTTTTTGGTCATACAGAGCAATATTTAATGTGATTTTAGTCATTATTTTAGCCAGGCTGCATTAACAGCCTGGTGTCTTCAACCTGTCCCTTCCATGAACTACATGTAGCTTAAAATTTTACCCCAAATTATTGCATTTTTAAGGAGGTTATTAATAGAGACAACAAAAAAATTGAGTCCTGAGAGCTTTTCCCTTTGATACTCCATGAGAAACACAAGCTCAACAATGTGATGTTTGTTTGTTCCTTTGATAGTGATGTGGAACAATAAATACAACAAGAAATACCATGAGAATTCCAGAACACCTGTACCTCTCTCTACTGGGCTTCATTTCACCACCTAAAGCACACAGATTTTTCCCAGGAAATCCAAGTAATGGAAAACCCTTGAATATTTGCAAACCAGTCAAAAGACTTAAAGGGAGGGAAAATAGAATAATGAAATTAATGAATAAAAAGCTATTTTTTCAGCAATATTTTCTTCAGGACCTGTAGCATAAGCTAAACTGACTTTACCATTGAGACTATCATTAATTGAACCGTGTGAATAATTTAGTTCAGTGTTTCTCAGCTCTTGGGCAAATTGATGGGGCTGCACAATACAAAACTCCAATTGTGCTTGAAAGAAAGGCAACCTTTTTTCCTCTGGTTCACCAGAGATTTTGCAATTCAAGAGTTGTGAATTAAAACAGGATCATGTGCTGGGAAGCAATGCTAGGATGAATAATATGTGATATGAAAAGAAATTCAAGTTTAGTTTGTTCAGCCTAGAAAAAACAGCTGAGAGGATGCACCGTAACTCTCAGTAAATAAAGCAGGTGGGAAAACATGAGGAAGGGGGAAAAATGTTTAACAGACAAAGAGAATAGTCAGGAAAAAAATGAACTTTTAAATTAAAACTGGCTTCTGTTCTTCAGGAGATGGAGTCATGAAACTGTTTTTAGCAGGAGCAATGAAAAGAGTTTGGCTGGAAGGTGAATAGTTACACATATCTTCAAGGGATTATGTACCACAGCACTTTCAAGGGGATCTGTAACCCAGCAGGTTCCTGCTCAAAACTATTTGTTTTTAATAAAATTAAGACAGATCTACATCTGGACAGGGAAACTTGTTGAATGCTTCCTCCTAGTGGTTTTTTATCAAAATGACATAGTCAAAGTGCAAAAAAAAAAAAAAAAAGTGGGGCCTCTGTCTCAAGTATAGAGAACGAAACCTGAACAGATAAATAACTGCTTGAAAAAGTATTAGCAGCAAGTAGAGATCTTACGGGAATTGGAAGGAGGGCTGTGCTGAAAGAAAACTGCAGTTTAAGTTCAGAAAAGGAGTGAGAATTTCCAGTATAAAAAAGAATTAGACCACGAATAGGGGGCTGAAACACTAATAAATGAATCATTGTCTATATAACAAAGAAGAAAAAATCAAGAAGATGTGAGTTTGATTTAAAATGGGGCAGGGATGAGGTTTTGGATAGCTTTAAATTTCATCTATCTATCTATATATATATTGTAAGTATCAGGTAAATAATCTCCTTAATTTTCAGTGAAAACTATTGTCAATATGGGATCATATTTTCCTAGGCAAACAAGAAGTGTTTGAATGGAAATGTGAGTAAATCCATGGATGGACACAGAAGGAAAGAAAAGCAATGGAATTGGGATCCAGAATAACCACTTTTCAAAAATCCTGTTGAGAACTGGCATATGGACCTGCAAATCTCTCATTATGGATTTTGTGAGAGCCTGTTAAATCAGGAAAGGTAGCAGGAGAGAAAATGTCCACAAAATCCAAACTAAATGTAATATTTGTATTTGAGAAGCAGGTAACAAGTAGTTCAACCAGAGATTTGATAATCTGAATTAAATATGTTGCAGGTCTGTGGGACACATTTTGGAGAGGAAATAATGAAATATTTAAAGGAAAATGGAAAATTGAATAAAATAGATTTGAAATCTATTTACTAAGAAATAAGAATGTGGTAGATCTTATCCCCTGGTATTGTGAGAGAATGTTATGGGGCAGAACATGAAGTGCTCTACTGGGGGCCAGATGGGGATATTTGCTTCCAGGTGATGGAAACAGCAGATCCCTGTGGAGACCTGGATCAATTAGTGAAGCAGAAGGGTTGTGATGTGTAATGTGGTGCAATCCTGGAACAGAGAAATGCAGGTGAGGATCTGCCAGATGAGACACAGCCTGGGGTGGGGCATGGGGGGCTGAGGCAAAGGGGAGGTGCTGGTAGGGCTGGAGCTGCACATTTGCACACATTGGTGATGCCCAAGGAAAATTCCTCAGAACCAAGCAGGATTTAAAGGGTTTCTACAACCAGACAGTAAATTAGAAAGTCTTTAGAAAGAAATCTGAAATCCTGGCTTGCTCAGTCTGGCAAAATGGAAGTCAAGAGACGTGACTGTTCCTGAGAGGGAAATAAATGTTAAACCATTTAAAAAATGTTAAACCTGAGTATTGAGTGAGGTTTATTTTGAAGAGACTTTGCATCAACCATCTTTCTTCCAAAGTCTATAGGAGGGTGCAGTTTGCAGTTTCCCTGTGGTGAGTTTTCCCTGTGGAAACTTGCTATGATCCCATGGCTATGGACCAGAGGAGAGGTGGAAGATGCACACGGAAAATTTTTTGTCATTTGTACCCTATTGTTCTTAAAGCACAAGATGTCCCACCACATCAAGATCCTGTACTTCAATATTTGTTTGCTCATCCCATCAAGTTGATTGAGATGATCCCTGAGACTTTATATGTTTTGGGAGAATGACACCAGATATTGGAAAGGTATTTTCCATGTTTTCACTGAAAGGAACTGAAAAGGCAGGTCTAAAGGTGGGTTTGGCTTTATTTGACCAAACTAATTTGTTCCACTGGTGTTACAGCAATTGACCTGAAGATATCAAGGAGAATGCCACCTGGTAATTTGCTTCCCAGTTAATCAGCCTCATGCTTAAAATCACAAGCTTACCTCTTCATTTAAATTAGCTTGACTTCCATGCCAAGTCACTGGTTCTTGATACACCCTTAATTATCCCTCAAAAATTTACGTAATACCTTCAGTGAAAACATTATTCACTATCACCTCTATTTATTTTTTTAATGCGAGTGGACAGAGCTCTCAAAGCCTCTCACACAGGCATTTTCCAACAATCAAACAACATTTTGGCTCTTGTCAACACCTTCCTGTATCTGACAAACCAATAACACAGGATTGTCACGATCATTATAGCCAGAATGATATGCAGCCAATATTCACCTCCTTGGATGGAGCTGACGAGCAGCAACCAACAGTCAGAAGCATAATTGGATGTGGCAAGGAAAGGGTTAACATGTTCAGCTGAAAGGGATAAACAATCAGGAAACTATTTATAAGGCAGGAGAGGAGGAGATAGGATGGGAGCATTTGTAGTTGGAGGGGTTGGGACCTGCCTGTTTGGTTGTTTTTTTTCTTTATTTTTGTTTTTGGTGGGGATTTTATTGATTTTTTTTTTTGTTGGTTTTTTCTGGTGTGTTTTTTCTGGTATTCTGTTGTTTTGGGTTTTTATGGGGTTTTTGTACTTTTTTGCTTTTTTTTTGGGTGGGTAGCTTGTTTGGGTTTTGGGTTTGTTTTTTTTTTTTTTGTTTTGGGGGTATTTGGTTGCTTTTTTCAGGATGGGTTGGTTTTTTTTTTTTTTTTGTTTGGTTCTTTTTTGGTGTGATTTTTTGGTTGTTATCGGGGTAAGGACTAGGGTTGCTTGGTATGCATGCTCTAAAGTAGTGAGATCCATGTTTAACAAGGTAGTAGTGCACTTATAGGTATGTTTGCTCTATTTTTTAGAGAGGTTTTCACTATGAATGTTGTTCTAGTTAGGCTTTCTATGTATGTGGACTTGGAGACTTTACCCTTGGTTTTGTTTTTTTTTATATTTTCTGAAGGAATTACTGCATTTGTTTGCCTGTTTTAAGGGCTGAGATTCATTGTTGTACTTTTCTTTGAGTTCAGTATTCTGTTTGTGGTGTGAAAGGAGACTATATTTGGAGTTAAGGGATGTTTTTGGGGTGGGACTGACATAAGTGATTTACACATTTCCATGTTTGATACAAAAATAGTTAAATAGTTGCCCCATGTGTAAGAGAAAACGGGACCAATTGTCATTACATTCAGAAATTCCTGCCTGTGTCTTAACAATGTTTACTCTTCAATTTTTCTTTTACTTCAAACAATCTGTGGAAACTGGCTTTTGTTTTGCCTTTATTTTTTTTCTATATGAACATGAGTACAGAAAGGGCTAAGGAGTGAAAAATCAATGAGAGAAAGCCATATGTGAGAAGGGACAGGTGGTGGGAAGTGCTTTTCCAGCTTCCATTCTTGATGTTGGACTCCACAATGCTCTGAAAAGAGGGGGTTGTTGCAATCTTCCAACTCTTTTGGAGACTGGAGTCAAGTGTTACAAGTGTGTGTTATTTTCTGTGGATGGCTCTGTTGGTGTTGACTAGAGAAATTCCCTCCAAAAATCTGGCAGAATCCCCAGTCCTATCCCATTTACAGTCACTCCCAAATCAATGCTTGAAAATAGATGAAAGAGTAAATAAAATAAACTCTCTCGGACAAAGCACTCAAATACTGCAGAGGCAAAATAAAAAATAATTGGACTTTGCTTGATGCTGAGGAGAATATTCAATATCAAGTCAGGGTCTGACCCTGCACTCAGAGGGGTCAGCTTGGAAAAGCAAGATGTGGTGTTTCAGCATTTGCATTAATGGGAGATTTCCAGTCAAGGCTCCATTTGTCAGAGGTAGGATATTGCAATAAGGATGAAATATAAAAACCTGATGGCCTTGAGTTATAGGCTTGTATAAAATCTCCAAAGAGGTAAAACAGAAATATTTGAAAGATTCCTCCATTTTTAACAGGTTGAATTTTTGGATGCTTGGAGAACCTGGTGACTTCAATGTAATTTTTCTCAGGAGGCAACTGGGCCTGGTGCATCAGCTGCCAGATCTAGCCTAGTCTAAAACTACTTTCTGCAAAATTAAAGATGGGAGTGGAAATTGGTGGTGGGATGTGATAGAAATATGAAAATAGGAGTGGGGAGAAGTTGGGAGGAGATACAGGTGGGACTCATCTGACCAAAGAGATATTCCACACCACCTGACATCACACTCAGTAAATAATGTGGGCGGATGTTTGGAGCAATGGCACTTGTCTTTCCAAGTCGCCATTATTTGTGATGGGGCCCTGCTCTCCTGACGATGGCTGAACACCTGCCTGCCTGTGGGAAGTGCTGAATGAATTCACTGTTTTGCTTTGTTTATGTGTGTGGCTTTTTTAAACTGCCTTTACCTCTACCCATGAGTTTTCTCAATTTTCTCTTCTGCTTCTCTCCCTGATCCTGCTGGTAGAAGTGAGTGAGTGGCTGCCTGGGATTAAACCACAACAGACTTTTTTTTCATGCTCAATGTGCAGCTCGAAGGGTCAGAGACAACGAGAGATTTAACTGAAATGTGCCAGATCGATTGAATAGCTGTTGTTGCCATTTAGCTATTAATTGGCAGGCTCCTGTGCTTGCCATGGGGCTCACTTGCCTGGCTGTGTCTCAGAGCCTCCTTTTTGCTATTGCTGCTCTCTCTGGTGCTGATCACGGTACCCTGCAGTGCCTGGGCACATTTTGGTAACAGCCCTGGTGAGGTGTCTGGGCTGGCAGATGGTCAGGGCATCACTGGTGTGTCTGTGCTGCTGAACTGGACAGGCTGGGACAACTCCAGTCAAAGGGACTGTGAACTTTGGATGAGTCCATGATGGAGCAGATGTCTCCTGGAGGACCTCCTGCTGGAGCAGGCTAATGCCTAAAGGAGGCTGTGATCCTGTGAGGATCATCACATTTGTGAAGAACTGCAGCCTGCAGGAAGGGCCTGTGCTGGAGAGGCTTGTGGAGAACTTCTTCCTATGGGTGGAACACCACACTGGAGCAAGGGAAGCAGAGATGTCCCTGAAACCTGTGGGGAAGGTGGTAGTGAGTCCCTCTGCAGCCATGGAGGACTAGGATGTGGACCAAAGCACCTCTGGTGCCCAGTAACTCAGTCCAACACACAGTTCCTCCTGCCCCAAGGGGCTGTCATGACTGATGGAGCCCAAGGCCGTGGGCTAAATGAACAAAAAGGGCCTTATGGTGCAGACCATGTTAAGAAAACTACTCTGACCATTCATGAGACTCTCTGGCCAGCACATTCCCACCACCAGAGGCTTTTACTGCTGGGACTGAAACCCCTTCACAGAAGATGGCTCCAGTGAGATGATGAGTGCTCTGCTTGACTCCCTACACGCCCCTCTAATGTGTGTTCAGACCAGGTTTCATGCCCTTTGTGTGAAGAGTTGTTGGTTCATGACCTCTTGTCTCAGGCTCTGGCTGCTCAGATCCCTCATCTGTTTATTGTATTGAAGGATGGGAAGGGAGGTGATGGTGAATGAAGTGTTGGATGGTTTATGGCCCAACCACAACGCAAATGAAATGGAAAAAGGGCTGGAATGTGCTGGGTTTGCCTGGGACAGAGTAAATTTTCTTCATGGTAGCTATTATGGGGCTATTTGGATTTGTGCTGGACACAGGGATTGTAATACAGAGATGTTTTTGTTATTGCTGAGCAGGGATTGCACAGAGCCAAAGCTGCCTCTGATTCTTACAGTGCCTTGCTGGTGAGGGGATTGGGAGCACATGGAAACTGGGAGTGACACAGCCAGGACAGTTGACCCTAACTGACCAAGGGATCCAGACCATATGACATGCTCAGTGTATAAAGTGGGGGGGAATAAAGAACAATGGGAGGGATATTGAGGAACCCAGAACTGGACACCGCACTCCCGATGTGCCTCACCAGGGCTGTGTAGAGGGGCAGGATCCCCTCCCCGACCTGCTGCCAATAAGAGGTTCTGCCTTAAAGGAGGTTGTAGAAAGGTGAGGGTTGGTCTCCTCTCCCTGATAACAAGCAGTAGGACAAGAGGAAATGGCCTCAAGTTGCACCAGGGAAGGTTAAGATTGGATATTGAGAGAAGTCCCTTCACAAAAGGGGCATTCAGACATTAGAACAGATTACCCAGAGAAGTGGTGAAGTCACCATCTTTGGGAAAAGTTAAAAAATACATGGGTATTGCATTTAGGGACAGGGGTTAGTGGTGCACATAGCAGTATTAGGTTAATGGCTGACCTTGATGATCTTGGAGGTCTTTTCCAACCTAAAAGATTCTTTGCATTATCAGGATAAGAGTTTTATATTGAAAGAGCTTGAGGCCAGGCCTCATGTCCATGTGGGGCTCCTTAGCTTGAAGATGCTGAAAAAATAATAATGATAATTCCTGAATTCAGTCATGGAATCACAGAATCATTTAGGCTGGAAAAGACCTATAAGATCATGGAGTCCAACTATTAACCCAGCATGGTCATCTCCCTGCTATGGTCATGCCATCCTCTTTTCAGAGGGAAATATTCTATTGTCACTTCTCTGTTACAGCAGAAGTTTTGGAAATGGTTGGAGATGAAGCTGCATTAGGGAAAGTAACCAGAAAGAGGTAAGCTGCTGGACTGGAGACTTCTGCAAATAAAATAACATTGGTAGTCAAAGCTGAGTGGACTCAATCCCTGGATTTGCATATAAGGATGAAAAGATTAGTAAGGAGCACCAGAGAAAGGGCACTGAAGGACAAAGACGATGTAGAAACCTTACAGGAAACCCTACAAGAAAAGGAACAGGAAAACAGCTCAGTTTAATTTGCCTCAGATTGGTCAAGCTTTTACCAGAAATTCTGAGTCACTTAACTATTTGTGACCACAATATGCCCAAGATCTGACCCATGTGAGCATCAATAGGCCTAGAGCAGTCCCAAGGAAGTCTCCAGGACTGTTTCTGTGCTGAAAAACATTGTGGTCATTGTTGCTTACATCTTTCTACCCCAAGCATTTCCCAGAAGCTGAAATGGCAGAGTTTGAACACAAACTAATAGGCATTGCAATTAATAAGGAGATTCAAATTAAAAAATAAAAAGGAAATGGTTCATGACTCATGTAAACTATTAAGTAAATGTAGTGGAAAGAAGTTTGCCTTTAATTAGTGTTGAAATAGAGGAGGGAAAGCATGATGGACTGCAGCGGGAAGAAGAAGAGGGATCAGGGTACTAAATGCAGAAAATTATCACTTGGAATTTCACTGCAGTCCTTGGGGGGATTTTCTTGTTAGCTGTGCCTCAAAGGTGTTTCTCGAGGCTTGTTTCTAACTGCAGGTTGCAGGTAGTGTTTGAAACCAATCAATCAACCAGCTTACCCTGAATCAGAGGTGTTTTTAGCTCTGATGTGGAAATATTTTCTAAAAATGCTTCCCCTTTCACTGGTTTGCTTTGAAGTGCTTGCCTATGGAAATTACAGCCAAAACGGCCACAGATATGGGCAGAGTTTAGATTTCACCCTCCTTAAAACACATCTGTGGGGCATCCAGGGTCCAGCTGCACCCAGGGGCTCTCTTGGTTCCCTCCCATGGGCTAAGCTCGGAGCTACTGAATGGCAGTGACCTCTCTTAGAGAGGTGGTGGGGTAAAAGGATTTTTAGGTGTTGACTTGATGCTTTTGACACAAAAAAGGAGGGAATTTATTTTTATTTTACACTTTGCAAAGGCTCAGTGTGTGACCAGCCCCTTTTAGGAGGTGTTACCTAACGTAGAGAAAGAGGCTGCTTGGATATCTTTGTTTCCACCAAAAAGGACAGAAAGCTTTGCTGGAAACTTGAGCTCTGCCTTCCTGACCCTACTAATCACTAAACCCCATGTAAATGCTTTTCCCCACTTAGTGAAGCTGTGTTTCTCTGCCCTCTAAACTGCCTAATCACTGAATATTTGTGCTGGCCACAGGTGGCAAAAGCATGGTAATGGGTCACAATTCAGCCCAGCCCAGCGTAACCTTCATTCCCCTCTAAATTAAAATGCAGCTGTCTTCTGGTTAGACATAAAGTGGACTAATTTTGGAGGGATTGAGAGGTGAGCCATTTCAGGAAGATGAAAATTAATTTTACTTTAATGATGTGAGCTGTTACATCTATCAGAGCACTGAATGCTTTCTTCACACTTGGACACAGTCGTTGACAGAGGCACTGCCTGCCTGTAGTTTTTTTTTTCCCCCCATTAAATTAGATTAGCTCACTTTAGGGTTATATCTTTGAGTCTGATTGAACAAATGTAGCAATTTATCCAGGCGTTACAGGATTTCCCCGTGGATGCTTGATGAGAGATGCTCCATGAGGATGATACACTTAATTAAAAGGCAGAAGCTGAAGACTGATACAGATGTATCCTGACACAGCAGCTGGGTTTGTGTCAGGGTCTTTTTGCTTATTGGAATTGAAGTGGGGGGATGAGAAGGAATCAGGGATCTCATTACAGAGGGAGGAATAAGCCCAGATCCCAGACTGTGTTACACAATGGAATTTTAGCATCATCCCTGTTGTGATCTGGTGTGGGATCCACACAGGGGGTTTGGCAGAGTGGGCTGACCTTGTGTTTCCCTTAAGACGGTTTGTTTATTCCCTCTCAATGGGGCTGGGAAGCCATCAGGGAAGGGAACGTGTGGGTGCCCTCCTTGAAGGGGAATTAATATGGGATGGCCAAACCCCTTTTGCCTGGTTAATCAAAGAGCAATGCACTGGTGATTGCCCTTTCTTCATCCCACATGCTCTCAATCAAGGGAAAACCCTTGTTATCCTCTTCTCTCCCTTTATTTCGAAGGGCATTAAAACAAACAACAATATTTTTCTTTCCCAGTAGAGGGAACTGTTGGCTAAAATGAGTTTTGTGTGCAACAGCCTCATGGCACCTTGTGCCAAAGCAGTTCTCACAGCACTTATCCCAAGCAGTAAAATGGTTTTTAGAAAGTCAAGGTCTGTGGAAAGAAAAAAGCACTCCATTGAGTGCTAGCAAGGTGGGAGGGTATGGAGAAATCATTCAAATTGTAATGGAAAATACTTTTTTTCCCTTTTTGCCAAACAGACTTCCACAAATCTGCAACAGTTTTTTGTTGTTTTTTAAAAGAAAAAAAAAAAAACAAAAACAAAAACAACAAAACAGAATCTGTTTTAAACTACAACTGTTCTCCAGACTCAGGCTTTCAAGAACTGTATATTTTTCCGTCTCTTTGTTTCCTTAAAAAGGCAGTGACAAATGTGTAGGGATACGGGCTAAAAGAAAGATTTTATGAACACCTTTGGGAGAATAAACGGCTCTTTGTAACATTATCCATAATCCCTTTAAGAATGCAGTGATTGCTTTGTGGGGGAAAAGGTATTTTTTTGGAGATGAGTGAATACAAAAGATGACACCAACTGATCTCCCACAGTATTTATTTTGCTGCTGGTACTTGCTCCCATCTGACATGCACATTTATGGGGTTTCAGCTGGCTTGCCTGAACTTTTTCGACATTCAGTAAGACAGCATCACCTGACTGCTTCTTGAAGAGAGGAAGATTTTGGCAAGGCAGCATGGTTTTAATCAATTTCTCACTCTCTGATCAGTCTGTCTATAGGGTTCCAATTAACACGGCTACTTTATGATTAGTGTTTGCATTAGGAGAGTCTGGTGTGCCAAGGGTGGGGTTTGGAGCTGCTGCTTTCGGTGTGTGTCCCTTCGTTACATTTCTGTGTCTTCTTGAAGGGAGGCAAGTGGAAAAGAAGACCCCAAATAGCATATAAATGCTTGAAAACTGGGGGGAAGGATTTTTTTATTATTTTTTTTTTAAACGGGCGAGTCATCTCAGTCCTGCTCCTGGCATAGAAGGAATTTTAAAGGTAGCTTTTCTCTGCGGCACTTCTTCCTACCTTTTATTAATCTGATTTATTTCCTTTGTAAATATTGCTCTGGTTTTTTTTCTGTAAGCTGAGTTCAGACTGAGCTGATTTCATTATCACAGGATTGAGGATTTTCTAGTATTATGAGTAATTTCTGTATCTGTAAAGACACATGAAACAGATGGGTCGTCCTGGTGCTTCAACAAGGTTTTAACAGTGTTTCCTCCCTCTGTAAAACAAGCAGTAGAGCTGAAAATTTACAGAAGAATTCTCTTACAGACTGCGAAAGAAAGACAAGAAATTATTCAGGACCAGTGGATGGGATATTAAGTGACATTTTGTGGCTTTTCTCTCCATTCCCTGGATATTCTACTAAATCTGTGACACTGTGATGCTGCTGGCTCTTCATCTTGAGATTGTTGTTAATCTGGTTCAGAAGGGAAAAGGGAGGACAGAGGACCATAATTCATGAATTGTGAGAGGAGCAAGAATAGAATGGAAGAGAATACAAAAATATTTTAATATATAATAGTATATACTATATAAAATAAAAATTCCCCCACACATGCTATGCAGCCCCAAAACACACATTATCACCTGTTGTGTCAGCAGCACAGAGAGCACTGTGCTGAAACTATGAATCATGGAATCACAAAGGCTGGAAAAGACCTCTGAAATCATCCAGTCCAACCATTAAATTAACTCTTCCTTCACTGGAAGAAGCTGTAGGTTCATATGTCATCTCCTCTGTACAAGCCTAATTACTTCATGTTAGTATTTTTTAGCTGTTTAGGGGAAGAAATGCCATTTTTGGAGATCATGTAGGTCATAGCTCCATGGTAGGAGTTTCTGCAGGTCCCTCAGGGTTGCTGGTTCTGCTGCCCAAGAACTGGGACTGTTTCTGGGTGCAGAGAGCACTGATTTGGTGGGACCACACTGTGACCATCCCAGTGTGGAGGATTTCCAGCAGAGCTCTGCTGCTGGGATGAGCAGCGTGACCTCAGCAGCCATCCTTGCACAGTGTTTTCGCTCTGGTGTGAATCGCCCTTTTTTTTTTTTTCTATTTTTTTATTGAATTACAAAATGACGTTGGAAATCTACTAAACATCACTGAAAAGATGTTGTTCCCTTTGTGAGCTCAAGATGTCCTGCAGAGATGTGTTGGCACAGCAGCTGAGCCGCCAAGGACTCGCCATTTGCCTTTCTGGCGCTGAAGATGTGCCCACTCCATAATCTCTGTGGGTCCTCATGAGAACCTGCTTCCCTTTGAGCAGCCACTCTTCAGCCTCATGTTGAGAGGTTAAATCCCTGAAGATTTGTTTTCCTTTATCTTCTGCCTCACTATATCTTTCTGTGGTGCTCAAGGCTTGCACAGGCTCTGTTCCCCCAGGTACATCTTTCTCTGCCTTTCTTAGTCTTCATTCCCCTCCCTCTCCTTTGCTTGTAGCCTTTTTTCAGTCTTTAACCTCTACTCCCTCTCCTCAGCTCCTTCTCTCCTTTTCCTCAGCCAGTTCTTTCCTGTGATATACTTCTTCATTTCTTGCATTTCCAGAATTTTTGCTTTACCTCAGTAAGGTGAGGTTTTTTTTCAGTTTTTCAGAAATTTCTTTCACTTTTACTACCCTGAACACTTCACTTTGCCAGAAAATCCTTGCTACTCCTCTATTCACCTGTGAGCATCCATCTATGATCTTCCCAGTCACTGCTGGGAAGCTTATTTTGGGAAAAAGCTGCTGTTCCTGTTCACTGGTGTTGCTGCCCTGCAAGGATGGCCCAGGGATCTGTTCCTCTCCTCTCCCCTCCCTTGGCCCTGATTAAACCTTCTCTCCAAGGCCCCTGTGGCAAGCCCCAGCTCCCAATGCAGCTTCATTCCCTCTCCTTCCCCCTCCCACTTTTCTCCCCAGTCACATTCATCCCACCTTGCTCCCCAGGGTATGGCACTGGATGTGACACTTGGGGACAGGGTTTAGTGGTGGACTTGCCTATGCCAGCTTAATGGTTGGACTTGATCTTAGAGGTATTTTCCAAACTCAACAAGTCTGATTCTATCCCTCCCTCACTGCATTTCCTGCTCCAAACTAAACAAGTCTACGATTCCAGCACTCCCTCATCCCGTTTCACAATGCTTTTTCCATCCTCCTCCTCCCTGTCCCTCCCTTCTTCTCAGCCCTTCTCATCCTCCCTCCACACATGCCCTTTTTTCTTGCCATCATTTCTCCATCTCTTGCCTATCCCTCTGCCTTCCCCCGTTTCCCAGCCTTCTCCCCTTCATTCCCCTCTCTCCCTGCTCCCCTTCTCCCTCCCCCTCCTCCCCCCCACCCCCCCACCTCTCTGTCCCACC
>VZTX01016530.1:0-30000 GCA_013400915.1 Pardalotus punctatus
AACAAACAAACAAACAGAAGTAAATATTCTGAAACCAAATCCCAAGTAAAAATGAATTCCCTGTTATAATCACAGAATTTTTTTACAGCAGGGATGGCTTTTGAAACCTTACATGAATATATGCCATTAATAAGGTAAAGCCTTAAAAAAGCATTAAAAGCAGATGAATTAAAATTTCTTCTGACTCTGCTTAGATTTCTAAATCTTAGTAATAGTTCTGACTTCTTCCTGAGAGTGCTTTATGATAATGAGTTGCTATTATTCATCTATTAAAACTGAACTCTAATGTGACAAATATCAGCACTAGTTATCCTACTGGAAAAACACAAACCTAAGAAATATTGCCTCTGTTCTATCCCTGTTAGGCTGTAGATTCACTACAAATTTTCTTTCTCTAGTCTGCAAGGCTGAGACCACAATGTCTTATTGAAACATGGACACTCAGTTCTTCCAAGATATCAGGCAGATGTGGAATACAAGGAAACCTTGGAAACTGTTGTCTCAGAGATGCCCTGTCAGCTTTCGCTGACTCCAGTAATCTTCTGCAAATTCTCAATTGTCATCTTAAAACAATGCTTTTATATTTTTGCAGTGAGCAATTACAGGCATCACAGATCACAGGAAAAACAGATGTGCTGCTGACCAGATAATTTAGTCTTGCAGAAAACTGTCTAGAGCCAAACTGCAGCAGATGGCAACTTACTCTGGTTCCAGTTGATTACCTTGGTAAGGTGTTAATGGCAAGGCCGATAATTTGTAATGCTTAGATACTATTGTTTTTAAGCCTAGGGAATGTCTTTCTTTTTAAAAAACATGGTAACAGCTAACACATCTTCACTTCTATGACAGTTGGTCAGAACAGCTAAAGCCATGAACAGGAGAAATACAAATATCTGAGCTTTCAACAACAGAGCTTCACAGGTTACTTGGCTTTCTTACAGTATGTAGGGCAAGACTGATCTCTGTGTCATGAGTAGAAAAGTAATTTCATTACTGTGTGTACTGGTTTTGGCTGGGGTAGAGTTAATTTTCTCGACAGTGGCTAGTGTGAGGCTATGTTTTGGATTTGTGCTGAACACATGGTTGATATTACAGAGATGTTTTTGATATTGCAAGGCAGGGCTTACACAGAGCCAAGGCCTTTTCTTCTTGTACTGCCACATGGGTGAGGAAGTTGGGGGGTGATTGGGAGGCTGGAAGGAGACACAGCCAGGACAGGTGACCCTCAAATGACCAAAGGGATATTCCAGACTATATGACATCATGCTCAGTGTATAAACTGGGAGGAAGAAGGAGGAAGGAAGGGTGTATAGAGTGATTGCCTTTATCTTCCCAAGTAGGCATTGCATGTCATGGAGTCCTGCTCTCCTGTAGATGACTGAACACCTGCCTGCAGTGAATTAATTCCTTGTTCTGCTTTGTGTGCAGGGCTTTTGCTTTCCCTATTAAACTGCCATCAGTTTTCAGGCTTTTACCCTTTCAATTCACTCCCTTATCCTAATGGTGGGAAGTGAGAGAGTGGTGGAGTGGGGTTTGGCTGCTGGCTGGGGTTAAACTACAACACTGTGGAATAAAATCAGTTGCATTACGCTGGAATGGAAGATCTGGTCACATCGAGAGCAGGAAGGAACTGAATTCTTTCTCTATTCTTTCCCACTTTGAGCAAGCACTAATTCTTTGAATTTCCTATTAGTGTCTCTGAAGAGCAGACAACCAGTTATTTTCAGACATTGCTTAGAACTAATCACTAGGAAGAATAATGAGAGTACCCAATCAAGATCTTCAAATGCACTTGGGTGCCAAATTTTATGAAGAAAGTTGCCTCAAATATTTTTCAGTGTTCCAACTTGAGACTAGAGACTGGGAGGCTTCAGCTATGACATTAATTTTCTCATCTGCTGACCAGTTTCTAGTAAAACAGATTCATTGACCAGAAAAAAAAATTCTACGTGTACTATACAAAATGAAATTGAAGATATGGAATGATGAGAATGAAAATGAATAATTTCCAAGAGAAATTAGTTCTATTATAGAATCATTTAGGTTGGAAAAAACGTTTAAGATCGTGGAGTCCAGCCATTAACCCAGCACCGCCAGTCCACCAATAAGATATGTCTCTGAGCACCACATACATGTCTTTTAAATAACCTCACAGGGATGGTGAATCAACCACTTCCTTGCACATAGTTTTCCTGCTGCACTTCCAGTCCCTGTTTTTTGTCCATCTTCCATGCATTGTTGTAGATACAGTCCAGCTGAGCTATTGATTTTGCTGCATTTTTTGCAGGAGAATCTCTAATTCCTATGTGACCATTCTCCTGTTTCTGTGGTTTCTAGTACATCAATGACCCTTGCAACTTTGCTATTACATGAGTCACCATCACCTACCTCCACTGAGACAGAAGACTGAAGGACATCACTAGCATACCATCCTTCAAACTTTGGTGTGCTGCTCACAGGCTTATCTCTAGTGAATCTAGGTTTATCCCTTTACCCCTTCAGATCAGATCCAGTTAAAAACTCTTACAATGACCTCTGCTAACTCTTCCACAAAGATCTTTTTTCCCCATTGAGATCCATCCATCAGCAGCAGGGCCTGGTCTTGTATAGACTGACTCTTGATCTGAAACCCCAGAATTCTGTCAGTGACACTTGGCTCAGAGCCAGGTATCGATCTGCTGGATCATCCTCTTCCCTCACTCATCATACCCTAAAACTGAGAATGTTACTTGTGCTCCTTAACCAGATGTCCCAAGGCCCTGAAGCCTCTCTCGATTTTTCCTTGGGCTCTTGCCACTTCATTGCTGCCTACCTGAAAAGTCAGTAATGAATAATGACCTGAGTGCTATACCAAGGTGGGGAACTTTCTCTTCACATTTTTGACCCGGATCCTTACGAAGGCAATAGACTCCTAAGAAGTGAATCTGCTCTGTATGTTGGGCATTCTCTTCCCTTCAGACGGGAGTCTCCTGTGACTACGGTCCAGCTGTTTTTCTTTACAGAAGAAAGCTTGGTGCAGTTTAACCTCAGAGATGCCTCCATGCCAGATCAATCATTGTCCTTATTGTTCAGTCGCACTTGCAGAGCCTTGTGCCTCTTGTGCCAGGGCACCTGGGGTGGTGGGGCACTTGGAGGAGGTGTGCCTGCTGTGTTGGGCAGGAGCTTGTTGCCATTGCCCCTATACCTTCAGTCACTGTGTTCAGCCAGGTGGAGAGAGGACAGAGAATCTTCTGTTGTCACACATCCTGTCTTCTGTCAAGTCTGTCTCAGGGAAGGTAGGGTGTGATTCCAGTGGTCTGTCTCTCTCTCTGTCATTCCTGGATACTCCTCAACCTACTGATCTCCTCTCAGAGCTCTGCTTCAAGTGAAGCAGTTCTTCTACCTGGGTGCACCTCTCACAGAGGTGCTCACTGCTACTGGCCAGTTCTTCTGTCAGAGCAGCTGACATCTGGGTGGCAGCATATTTTCACTGAGGTCTGTCTGGGCAGCTGGGTCAGCTGTGGTGGGTGCTGAACTTAGAGAGACCATGGCTTTCTGCTGCGTGGATAGCAGTGCTCCCTGGTTGAGCTGTGTGGAGGCTTGGCTGCCATTACTGCTGGCTTCACTCACGTCTTTTCAGCTGCTGTCATGCAAGCTGTGGGCTCCTGGTGTCTCTCAGCTTCCCCTGAGTTTTCCCCAGTCTGGGAAGCTGCCCTGTGCACCATATGAGAGTGTTTCGCTGCAGATTGTGTCAGCATCAGAGTTGCTCTTCTTGGCAGTCCTTGGAGCCCATAAAATAAATACTTCAGCAACGTCTGTTTCCCTGGAGGAAGAAATGTAGACTTACTGGGAATCATCAACTCAAGTTACAGAGATCTCGGTTAAAGTGTTCGTAGACTCGACTCTAGTTCTGTTCCTAGAGGTTTTTGCAAAAATAAGTAAGGGCAAAAGATCAAACATTCTTTCAACATAACTGATGAGCCTTCTACTTTTGAGCTGTTCTGCCTAGCTCATTTACACAAGTCTTTTCACTGAAATGCCTACCATTGGTGCAAATAGACAGTGGTATACAATTTCCCTTGCTGTTTGCTCAGAATGAACAGCCACCCAAAATGAAAGGAGGTGATAATCCTTCAGTATTGTGGGTGGGACACAGTTGAATTCAGCTAAATGTTATGTTTTTCCTTCCTGAAAGAAGAATCCCACATTCCCACAGGTTATTCCTGTGTTATGGAAAAGATGCCAGATCCAGATGAGAACAAGAAGCAAAGGTATTCACAGTGGAAGAACTGGAATGTTTCTTTGAATTTGTCACTTAATTTTCAGATATTGCTTCATAATGGAATTCTTCCTTTGGTTTTTTGATAATGTGGAACTTAACATTTCCATGTTACAGGTGTTTTTAATGCATATTGATACCAGCATTTCACCTTGTCTGAAGAAGGCAGTTCTATGAAACTATGGATATGCTTTTCTTACAAAGATTTTTAAAAGTACCATTTGCTGCATTATTTAAAGCTGTCTTTTTCAATCTGCTTCGAAAACTGTACTTGTACTTATGTTAAACTGGTGTAATTTCTCCTTCAAATTCTAAATTTGCAGTATCTTTATAGAAATAGGCATGTAAACTTTATACATTCTGATATGAAGCCTGAAAGTGCATACCCCTACCTGTGTGAATTCTACCCGCCATTTCATTAATTCTCTGGATAATTCCCTATTTTTATCAGAGAATGTGGTTAGTTATTAAAAATAAGAATGTTGAACTATCAAGCTGTGCAGTTTCCTACACTGGTAAGAATTGACATGAAAATGATTCAAAAATATAATTACTAATGCAAGGAAAAATTTTAAAAACTGCCAACTAATAGTATGTTCCTCAGGGCATCCCTAGAATTAAGTATTTTTGTCAATTATTTAGTAAGTGCCTAATTTGCTACTACTGGAGAAGAAAATTACATGGTGCTTCTAAATTATTAAACAATATTTTGATGGCATTGACAGAGCAAATAGCAAGATATTGACCACAGTCATCATGCTATAGACAAATTCTCGCAGTTTTCCTTTTTATCTTTTTATGTGAAATTGAAGAGAAGAAAAATGTCATTAACTGTTATGAACTGTATGTGCAAACTGTGATTGGAAGCCATACTAAGAGTTCACTTTCCTCTAGATTTTCTTGTGAAGTCACTAATATATATAGGCATTTAAAACTTCACAAAGAAACTTGATTGCACCATACAGTCAATTTTCTGGCTTTACAGGATTTTTGCTCTACTGCTGATCATTGGCATCAAGGTCTATTTTCAGTCTTTTAGAAAAAATGTCTGCATCTTTAACAGTATTTTAATACGGTGATACCTAGACAGGATCAGTCCAACTTTACCTCCCTTTTTAGCCATATTCATTAGAAAAGTTTAATTTTTCACCCCCTAAATTTCCTGTGGCTGACAGATCATTGTGTCACCTGTAGCTGTCCAGAGAAGTCAAGACTTCATGATCAGACACATGGGCAGAGGAAGATGGAAGGGCTGCTCGTAGTGCCTGCTGGGGACGAGTTTGTATTTTTGAACAAATGCAGGTGGTTACCATATCTCTAATAAGGACAGGAATTATTCTAAGGGAGGATTATTCCTGTGTTAGGAAAAAGATGCCAGATCCAGATGAGAACAAGAAGCAAAGGTGTTCACAATATAAGAACTGGAATGTTTATTTGAATTTGTACATATCTTGGTTCTGGCCAGGACATGGTTAAATTTTGCAGTAGCCAGGAGGGGCCTGCTAGGACACAAAAATTATTCTATGCCACCTGACATCATTGCCAGGGTGGGGGGAAGGGAGTCTCTTCCATGGGGAAGGGGTTCCTTCTAGTTGGGGTACTTTGGTAGAGGGAGCGGTGGGGTGGCACTTGTTCTGAGCAACCTTGTGTGAATCATTCACCTCCCTTGTACACTTTTGTTATTAATGTTGCTTCTGTTACTGTTCCCTTTCTTATCTCATTGCTGTTTCCAGTAAACTGTTCTTATGTCAGCATGTAGTTTTTCACCTTTTGTGCCTCCAATTCTCCTCTCCAGCCCTCATCAAGGGATGGAGGGGAAGTGACTGAGAACCACATGGTTTGAAGAGTCTCAGAATGAGCACTCAGTTGAGGAGTACCATTCCCGAAGTATGACAGTACATCACAAAATTTGGGTTAATGACCACACTTATATCTGTGGCCATATATAGGAAAAGATGTACCAAAAACCATTACCAATAGTTAGGGTACACAGGAAAATGAGGTAGTGCAGAGTTCTTTACAGTATGTACTTAAATGTTGTAGGTCTAGGAGACCTCCAGGGCTCTATTTACAGAATTTACTGTATTTGTTGAATAATCAATCGAGGGCAGTTTAGACTCACAATTTGAGTGTATTTTTCCATGCTCTCAGGAGCAATTTTTTTTTTTTTTAGTTTGAAGGACAAGCTTCACCAACAGTCTTAGAATAATTTATCAACTTATCTCAAGTTCTAGACCCATTAAGAGTGAAACTTGTCTAACAACTGTTGAAAATAGGAAGAGCTGTTCTCCTGACACATTACCACAGGAGGTGAATGCAGGCAGACCCAGAACTGCGTATGCAAGTCTTTTATTCGCCTTTTATTTTACATGCAGCCTAGTCAAGGTCCCCATCTCATAGGAAAAAGTGAAAAGCTGAGCTCTGTGGACTCAAATTACGTTTTGTTCACTGAGGAATAGTCTGAAAGAACTTGAAAATGTTTGGGAAAAAGCCTCATTCCTGCAATCTTTTATTCACATAATGGCCCATGAAGACTTGTTGATTATCAGCCTGTATCAGATGTCATTAGAGTTGAGACTGGATGCTCAAAGGATTGAAAATACAAAATGGGGAAAAAGTTCAGGCAATACAGATGAGAGAACTGAGAGTTGGAAATGAGTGAGAAAGCAAAAATGGCATTAGAGAAAAGCATAGTAATTAAGAGCCCGGAGTATAAGCAGATACCTGGCAACGTGCAGCCACAATGTAGTTGCATTCCAAAAGTTACACCTTCACAACATCTAACAGCTTGTGCTACTGCAACTCGTAATCATCTTGCACACCTTCTACGCCTACATATCTTCTGCAATGATAAATTTTTAGATGACTGCCCCAATGAACAAGAAAGAGTATCAAAACTATGACAGAATTATAAACATTTAGTTCTTGTTTAGAAAAAAAAAATGCATTGAATAATTCCTGATTGTTTAGGCAGGCTCTTATGCACAGATGTCCACCTGCCTTGTCCTGAAAAATTTTTTCCAATGACATCCAATGTAACCTGTTTGCTGCAGGTTAAGCCTGTGACCAAATTTCCTCCAAGGCATTTATAACCTGCATCATGTTTAACATCCACTGGGCTCAAAGAACTTCATGGATTGCTCGTGTTTCCACTGAAATCACCGTTTTGACACTGAGAACAGCACATCAGATTTAATTAGGAAAACCTCTTGGTGACTCTGAGAGATGGTCATTTTTATTTTTCGTCTGCAGGTGTGAGGATATGGGCTTGAAGAATGTTATTAATTTTATCTAATATTAGCACTTTGGCATCCAGTCTAAGACAATCTTGTAAGATACCTCCTGAAACTAATAGGCAGACGAAAGGAATTTTGGAGGACCCTTCACTGTTCCTGTCCTAGCATGGTATGACTCCATTTCTGTGAGGTTACTAGCTCTCTGAGACAAGAAAACATCTTGCTTTTAGATGAAAAAAAGGTAGAAGAAATGGATTTTTTTTTCTTCAAATGAAGTGATTCCTGCATTGACTTTTGGATTAAAGATAAGAGTCTGCTTGTGTAATTGGGGCATAAATTCTGGGGGAAACAATTGGTCTTACTCTATAATATTAGCATAAGATATCATTCTCTTTTGCTATTTTGATGGCTTTAGATCTCCAGGGTTCCCACCAAGAACAAATAACTATTAATTCTGTGTAACATGCCTGACAGGATCCTTTATGCTTGACCAGAAGGTTACAGTATTAATCTGGTGCACATTTATTATAGAAATGTGACAGTTGTCAGGATCATGGTAATCTGCAGAGAGAAATGTCTCCTGTTGATTTTAAACTCAGTGTTGGCACTCTAAATGGTATTCTTGGAAGATGCTGAGACTTGTGAAATCATTAGAGAAATAAAGATTAGTTGGGCATTCCAGGTATCACCGTCCATAGCCATTCCTGTGGTACTGCTTGAAAGGAGATCTTTCCCCCGTAGATATTAACAGCCATGCTGAAAAGTTTAGATTGGCCTCATGTGGAAGAACTACCAACTCGCTAATTCCAGCCTGCATAATCACACATGGACCATCAATGACTCACCATTTATACAATATGTTATTTTCAAGGTTTGAATGAAAGAAACACCAGAACTGGACAGAAAAATTAAAACTTTTAAAAGTTCAACCTTTATTGTGAGATCTTTATGAGAAAGTCAACAGATACTGATTCACAATTAAAATGGAAGATAGTAACTGCAGAATTTAAAGTCCAAAATTCTCAAAAATTACTTTAGAGCCATTTTTGGTGGGGAAATACAGACGAAGAGAGAATGACTTCTCTGGTATGTCAGCAGTTAGGAGTTTGATGGATTAGGCTGGTAATGAGTAATAATGATAATTCAGTCAGTCATAACATATCTTTTGGTGATTTTGTTTGTTGCTGCCGTTGTACCCAGGCATGCATTTTCTCCTGTTAAATGGTTTTCTGGATTTTCAAGCAAAGTTCTAGATCACTTGAATCCCAGCACAATGTACATGCTGGTAATGTTTTTTGGAGTGGTTGAAAATATAAAACTCTGGTGGTGACTTCTTTCTGAAGAGCTGCATCTCCATGGCATTTTTCCCTTCATTAATATGTTTGGGAGCAACTGCTCCACTCTCAATGCATTCCAGTTGGGTCAATGTGAGTGATACAGAGCCTTCCCATGCTCCAAGTACAAGGTCTAATGATGCTACCCATAACTGCTTTCTCCACTGGCAACCCCCTGTCTATCAGGAGGTTAGATTCACCTTGGCAATTCTACACCAAATAGGTCGTGACCTTTCTGTTCTGCATATTCAGCATGTTTCAGCAGTATAAGCAGACATAGTTCAGGCTCAGAATGTAAAAAGACAAAGATTACAATGCCCTTTTGTCCTAGAGCTTGGCACGTTGCGACACAAGGAAGCACAATGGCTGCACAGTACCAGGAAGCCAGGGCTCCTGGCTGAACGCTGCCATTGCCACCATGACTGTTCAAGAGGCCTGAACACTGATCAGCCAGCATGGCACAAGCACTGGTTTTGCCTCAGGAAAGTTTTTGTGGAAGAAACGGGTAAGCAAAGGAAGGGGGGTGGAATGTTACTTTCTATATGGCAAACAAATTACACTGTCATTAATATTGCAAGCCTTTTTTTCAGAAGAAAAAAATCCATGCTTTATTTTAAGATTTTTAGTATGGTTTATTCTGAGATTTAGAAAACACAAGAGAGTCAGGCCTTCCAGACAAATGCATTTACCTTGACGGAATGCATTTGCAATAGCTTTACAACAATGGCCTAGAGAATACTTGCAATTCACATTGGACTATTTTTTCTGGTTTTTTTTTTTTACTGCTTGGAAAATGGACCTGGTTCAGGGGCCTAATTCACAGCTACCACACCTACTCTCTCTGCCCAGAGAGCGAAGAGAATGAATAGGTCAATCACCTGACATATTTCCATCCAATTTCAAGGGTACAATGTGTTCATTTTCTGACTAATGGCATGTCATTTTGCAGAAGCCTTTGGTCGCGAATTAATCCTGGAATCAAAACAGATTTTCCAGGGAGCAATCTTCCATCAAGTATTGATTTTTTTACACTCATGGAGTCTGTACTCCCTAATTTAACCTGACAATGATTCTGCACAATGGACTGGGAGCACCTTGGCAACTCACAGAAGGAACTTTTAGTGTCTTTTCTTTCTGTAAAGTAGTGGAGGGTGGGGGAAGTGAGGAGTGGGGGAACGAAAGGACCCAAACAACACAGTTAGTCACTGGGGGAGTGTTTACTGTCTGATGTTTTATTTCTGATTATTTGGAATGGAGAAATAATGCTAACTTTAGAAGTAATGTAAGTGGAGATGTCTCTGAAAGACATACGACTCTGTGAAATCCTGTTTATGGCAACAGTCCCCTGCTGCTCCTGCACCTTTTTCTCACCCCCAGTGCACTTGGATGCTAATAACGCAAAAACTATAATAGCATCTTTCATTGCACCTGATGCTTTTATGAGCTGACATTTTACTCTACAAAAAAACCCCCACAAAAAAACAAAAACCAAACCAACCAACCAACCAAACAAAAAACCCCCAAAACAACCAAACCAAAACAACAACAGAAAAATAGCTTGCACACATACAAGCATAAAAATGCATCCTTTACCAAAAAGGTGTTTTTTGACTCTGGCCAGCTGCCAGTAGCTAAGCTTTGCTGTTTCATTCTCCTACAAGGCAAACTTCTTTGTAACTGCTTCTCTACTTGACATGCTCTATACTAAACTCTGTTCTAGCTGTTTGTTCTCTTTATTTCACTACTTACACCAATGAGAAGAAATGAAAAATGTATCATTATGAAACAATAATACACAACAGAATGAAAAGTGAGAAATCATTTTGAGACAGGAAGATTGATGGGACAAGAGGTGAAGAAGGCATAAGATGCTGTTTTTTAACAGAAAACTAAGATGGGGCATTTTTGTTTTTGAAGGTACCACTGCAGAAGTGAAATAATGCACTGCAATCATCATTCCCAGGCTAAAACTTCTTTCTTAGAGATGAGAAGCAATACATATATTTAAGACATAATGGGTAAGGTGCCCATCCTTTTGCCTTATTCTGAAACTGAAATGGAAGAGATTTTAAACATCTTACCCAAAGATCTTTACAGAAAAATAACATTTCTGCTGACGATTTCCCCATTAAAAATGCTTCATTACTGAAAACACTGCTATATGACCTGAAGAATAATACTTTTTTTTCTTTGCCACTTCAGAGATAATCACAATTTGAGAGGTATTTTGTTGTAAATAATTTTTCCCCCTCTATAAAATAGCCTTTCAGCTTTACTTTGAATAGAAGAAATATAAAAATCTTTCTTGGCCTAACAGGAAAGGTTTGGAAAAAAACATACTAGTCGTTCCTTCAATTTGGCTACCAAAACTGTTAATATAATAATTGCATTTTTAGGCGTATCATTCCAGATAGTTATCTGTTGCAGATCGGACTGTGCAAATTTCTGATTGATGGATCTCTGTCATTGTCAGTTTTAAATTCAAGAGGACAAAAAGTGTAGAAGAGGCAAATGTCTTTAGAAAAGACTGTGACTGGCTGAATCGGGACCTAAATTCCTGAAAACTGCAATTCCCGAGCATAATACAGGAAATATTTGCTGAAAATAAATAAACTGAGGTACACAGAAATAAGAGGTCCACATACAGTTCTAGTAATGATATTAAGTAATAGATCAGTAATAGTTGTTTCTGAACACTAACAATAGCATATTTCTCCATTGTACTATTTCAGGAATACCTTGGAAACCACAAGATAAGTGTTTTCTGCCCTCATCAAAAAGGTTAGGGTGAAGAACCATTGTGTGAAAAGTTTTGAGTGATAGAATATGTTTAAATTGTTACAAATGTTTATAAAAGTGCTTCTAGGCATAAAGATGATGACTGAAATCATACACAGGAACAGTTGAAGATAGCTCTCTTATTGTTAAAGAACTCTTTTCTTGCAAGTTTTTTTCTACTTTCATCTCATTTTCCAGACACATTTTGAAAGAGGACTGCTTCTTTTCTTCCTTGTTTTATGGAAGTGTCTTTGAACATTAGCAAAGTGCTTTAATAACACGCACTTTGTAAAAGTCAAAAGTGCTCTATTACCCATAAGTATAGAAGTAAATAGCACTTGTTTTAATTGAAAACATCAAACTTTTGTCACTCTAAACACATCAAAGACGCATCCATTTGTACATCTGTTCCAAAAGGTGAATTCCAGTGCTTTTAGACAGACTGCAAAAGAATCAAGCTTATTAGAGTCATGAGAAATTTTCAAATTGAAATGCCTTTCAACCTTCAAGTGGTTAAAATATGGAAATGGTTAATGCACTTAGCATGTGAAACCACTTTGAAATAGTGAGAGGTTTAACCAATTATCCCCATCAGCTGAGAAGTGCCAACTGACCACAGACAGTCTTAGGTCAGTCTGACTTCAAGGTAACACAATGGTTTAGATTTTAATGAAACAATTTAATCTGTAGGTTAACTAGCAAAGGGAGATTTAAGCACTTATGTTTTACTTTACAAGAGCATGCACTCAGCCTATTGCTGTGGCTTGATTGAAGGACAATACAATTTTGAACCACTGTAACTTGACAGTTCTTCAAGTGCACTTAAACTTTATATACACAGCGAAGTGTAGTGATTTGCTTAGTGTCAGTGTAACAAAACTATTTCTAAACTAATTTATCTTTCAGCCTTCAAGACAAAACTTAAATGGCTTAAGGAGTGTCCTAGATTTAGTTGGTCAGTTATTAACTTAACCTGAAAGAAGATGATGTCTCACAGTGGGGTAAAGCAGTGGCCAGAGTGATTTCTGAGACAAACTGAGTTACATTAATAAAGCTTTTGAGACCAGATGAGGGCTACTGGCTCTGGTACAGACTGTGGGCAAATAATGAACACAATCATACAACCATGCCTTAACAAGTTACCATCTGTCAGCTGAGCTCTAGTAACTGACTGTGATTAGATTTCATTTTGATAAAAAGCTAATGGAAAAAGGACAAATAAAATAAAAAATCAATCATATCCCCAACCATCAAAATTCTAATAGAATTTTAAATATCTGTCCAGGACTTGACCTCTTTTCTACTGTTTCTACCTGTTTTCTAAGCTGCCTGTCCACTATTACTTATTTGTATTATCATTTGCCTAGAAGCTTGTGTCAGGACTCCAGCCATGTGGTACCAGCATATACAAGTTATTGTCTTTCTTTGACTGACAGGGGTAGCAATAGTGCTTGAAGCCTTCACAGAGTAACATGCTGTACATGAACCCCTGATGTAACTTCCACAGTAGTCTGTACTATGTCCTTAATGGTGTCTGATGCTTCCTTGTGGACAAAATCTCCTCCACATAAACTCAGAAGAGCAGTGTGAGGGTCTACGTACCTGATAGAGAAGGGAGGCTGCATCTACAGGCAGAGCTGATATCGAAATTGACGTCTCCCAGTTCTCAAAGGTATAACTACTAATAATAATTCCTTGACTTCATATCATCAATAGTTAGAAAGCAAAATCTTCTCTAACTCTTTAAACTCGAGCTTAACAAGAAAAATATATTTCTTGTTCAACAGAATGACTAGCTCTGTAAATTTCTTAGCCTCCTGCTGCTGCACTTTGAAGTGTGGGCACGATTAAGTATTATGTGAAGAGTTCTTACTTGTTTTTCAGGTCTAAAAGTAGAAATGTATCTGTGAAAAGTACAGACATTTTGGACAAAATTCTGACACCCCAGAGTCAGTAGTCTAATATTCTTTATTTCAAGCAGCCATATGTTTACTCAGGGTGTTGCGCACAGTACCTGGAATGTTCGACTGGCAACAATCTTTATGATAAGGGGAGCAAGGTGTTGCTAAAGTATTAGATCACATTTAAGACCTCTATTTTAAACTAAAAGTAGGTTGAGTCCCCAACAACTTTTGAAATGAGTAGTGAAAGACCAAGTGTTCTCCCTTTTCACATAGAAGCCACAGTAAGACATTTGCATTTTGAATTCAGAGCTTAACTTCAGATGCTTTACTTGATAAACATATTATTATCAATCATCCCTACATAAGGATACAAAGAGTATAAGATATATTATGTGACATATGCCATACAGTAGGCAGTTATGGAAAAGATAAAAAAAAAGGTGTACACATTTTTGTATGTATCCTTTCAATTTTCTTTTCTTGCTGTGTGTCACACTGAAGGTGAATAATCTCTATTTAATCTCTAGAAGATTCTCTATTTTGGAGAGAGAAGAATCTCTGTTTAATGAGTTTAGGTCAACTTGCAGCTAAAAGGCAGTCTGAATTACACTGTGGTGTTTTAGCATTGCTGAAGAATTGTGGCATGGCATCATAACTGAAAGAAATAGTCAGAATGGAATAACTGATGACTTGATACATGTAAAGAAAATATTGTAGAAAGATGAAGTGGTCATGGCCAGTTTGGTAAAGGTGTGGTGTGGCAAAAGTCCACAATTACCGTACAACTTATCCTAACTCATACATACTCCAGTAATTCAAGTTAACTTAGTAGTAACTCTGGCTGCTAATTAACATTACTAACCTGTAAGTTAAGTCTTCACAGTGCAGGCAAAACAAAGAGTTTCAAAAATACACTGCCAAATTTACTCTCCCTTCTCACCTTCCCTGCTATTCTCTTTCTACCTCACATTTCATTCTTTTATTACCCCATCCATTGCCATACTCTTGTCTTGAGGACTTCTTTCTGCAGAGTAAGAACTGTTGTTTCTCATGACTTAATACGCCACAGCTGTGGGCTCAGGAATGGAGGTACAAATCCTTGTATGTCATCAGCACTGCTGACTTGCACATGGCATTGAGTCGATAGCAAAGGTGGAATAAAACACGCTAGCTTCATCCTAGCATAATTGAAAGGTCAGAGTACACTAAAATCCTCTGAATCTTATTGGAGTATTTTAGGAATTGATTGCACCAAGCTGCCTGTTTTCCATCTCCTATGCTGGAGGCTCTTACAAGTGTATAATATGAACTTATACCTTGGACACACCAGTAGTAGGTCTGGCACCTTTATGAGTAATTAGACAACATATAGCTGCTTATCTAGAAGTTTGCAGCTACAAAAAGAGAGTAGTCTGTTTTCCCCTGTGCTTCGTTTTGGCTGTGATACTTCTCTGGTAGCATGGTTAGCCAAATTTGATTTACTAATTCAGTGGAAAACTGTCTGAAGTACCCTTGATCCATTGTGTTTTCTCCTGGATCAATGAGCTGGGTGAGTTTGGAGTGTCATTAGATGAGCATCAGAGCTGATATCAGAGTGAAGGACTGAACAGCCAGGGAAAGGTACTGGAGGCACTAGAGGTGGGAGCAGAAGTGAGCCCTTTTTGGAAGCTGTAAGCTCTCAGAGGTGCTCAGCTTGTATTCTGTTGCCATACACTTAATACTAGAGTCATGGGCTATTTGGCTGCTGAAACACTTTTTTTTTTTTTTTTTTTTTGTAGTGCTGCAGTAGGTGCAACACAAAAGAGAAAGCAAGCAAAAATGTGGTGTGAATCAGCTCTTGGGCAATCAAGACCTTAAGCCACTGCAATTCTTTCTGCTGCAATTCTTTCTGCTTTCATGGGTGTCTTGCCCATGACCTCCACAACAGAGGCCTGTGCTAATGATCTTGATTTCATATTTACACTAGACTGGCAATATGCACTCCTAAGTTACTGTTCTGTCAGTGTATGGCGCCTTATTAAGCCTTCTTGCTCAGTCCTATTTCTGGGTATAATAATATAGGTATTTTTGAGTGTACAGTCATGACAAGACTGTGAAAGCAAAGGCTTCTTTGTTCTGACTCTAAAATGAGCGCCTCAGAACATTCAGGTCGTTCCATCTGTCAGGGGGCTGCAAGGGCAGCTCCTTAAGAGATTGGAATGGGAATTTGCTGGCCAGGAACTGGTCTCATCAACCCTGGGAGGGGTGAACAGGACAGGCTTAGAGAGGGTGGGCAACTGGGTTCAGCCCCTATTTTCTGTCAGGTTTGTGATGATAAGAGATTTGAAGCCATGCCAGGACATTGGCCAGCTCAGTGCCAGGGGAGGACTGTGGGGAGCTGGAGGTCAACACTCCTGAGACAGGGACTGATGACCCAGGCTGGGCTAAAATGGGCTTCTTGTAGGTAGCGACAGGGACTGTAAGGTCTGTTGGTGCTCTTGGGGTATTAACTGTACTGGTTTTTGCACATGTCCACATCCTTAAGAAAATAAACCCCAAATCAAACTGATAAACCCTGTAAATGCTGCCAGAATTTTTTTTCCCTTCAAAGGGAGAAAGCCCAGTGATACCTGAACCCCACCTGCCACCTTGCCAACCCTGTAGGTTTTCTCCAGGTTGGTCCATCCTTGCTTCACCTATGCTTTCTGAGACAGCTACTGGTTTTCAAAACTCTTTGTTACTCAGAAATTTCAGCAAAGTGACTTTTAAATTGGTTCTTCAGTTTTCTGTGTGCAGACATACATGTTACTTACCAAGGCAAATAGTAATTGCTAGATATCAGAACAATTGTCAGTAGTGTGGAACTTAATTTTCTAATATGTAGACATCTATGTTGGTTGCATATGTTAGGGTTGGCATGCTTTAAATGTCAGCACCATTTTAACATCTATAGAAGTCTGTAGAATTAATGGTGAGAGAGATTCTTACTGTAAATGTATTGGAAATGGCAACGTTCAGTTACCTGTAAATGTTAAAACATTGTCTACTGAGAGCTGACAATCAGTAGATGCACGCTTTAGTTTGTTAGACATTCAGCCCCCGAAGACTTGTTCCAGCTCACTTTGTGTTAATCTGAATGTTATTCATGGTGCCAAGAGGAGCCGTCTGGCCCAAGATTATAGTGACTTCTGCCCTTGGGAAGAGAGGGAGGGAAATTGTAAATGCCTCAAGATGATCCGAGGGGACTGCAGTCACTGGTGCTCTGGGTGGAAGTTGGTGTGCGAGTGCTGCAGAGGTGCGCCCTGTTCTGGCCTGTTCAGAGAGGTGGCAAGGAAACTGTTGAAAAGGCTTTCAAAGAAGGATAACAGGGCAATCTGCCCTTCTGGGAAGCAAAGGTGGAGCAGGTACATGGACTTTCCTCCAGGGGTGCCCTGCCAAAATGCAAACACAGAGTTTTAATGCTTCTGTACAACCTTCCAAGTGGCTCTTTAGATGAAAAATGACAGTGTTCCCAGAGCTAAGTAATTTATTACTTAGTTATGAATAGTTATTTCATGTAAATAACTATTAGATTGTACTGGGTAGAGGAGAATAACCATCAGTCTCTATCGTTCAGAACCAGTGCAGATTTCTTTGAGTAATTTCCTGTCGTTACAGACTGTCTTGACAGGATAACTTATGTTGGAATTTCATCCATTTCATCCCATAACTTGCAGTTCACTACTGACTGGACTCTTCCACTGCATCGGAAAGGAACCCAGACCCCTCCTGAATTCAAAATCTGAGTATGCAGCTGGCTTCTTTTACATCCCAGAGAGATGCTTCCATTAATTATCTTATTTGTGCTTTATGTAACATTCCTTAAAATAGCTAGTGAAGATACTGCATCTGCCACTGAAGACTTAGTATAAGTGATTGAGTTTTAGACCTGGACAATAAAGTTGGCACTGCAGCAAAAATCCCCAAATGTCTTTAGAAAGCAAACACAGAAAGGTCACTTAACAGAATTCAATAAGGAGTTCCAACACATATGCAAATAAATATTTTGTCTCAGTTTACATTCAGTTCCACTCATTGTTTCTTACCATTGAAACTACTTATAGTCTATTCTCACATAACATAAGAAGTTTTATTAATTTAAAAATTTTCTGAATCTAGGCATCTGTACAAATATCCTATCCCCACTCCTCTTGCAACATCCCACACATGCGTGACAACAAATCTGCAATTTTTCTTCCAGGAGGATGTGTAAGAAAACACTTTGAAAAAAGTTGTTAGACTTTTATATGGTTATTTTATGTGTGTATTTCACTTTGCTGCAGGCAGTGGCAGAAGAAAAAAAATCAATCCATATTTGTGCGGAATGAAAAGATGAAAAGAGAAAAAACCTATTCCAAAATAATTAGCTGTGTAGTATAAGGAATGAAATAATCAAAACTACTTGTCTTTTTCCCCTGCTGCTGCTACTGCTGCTGCTGAGCCCGTAAAATACCCAGACACATTAAGAAAAATTGTTAGGAAGGTTTATTTTGGGGAACAGGCTGCTGTTGTTCTGGAGACTAGTAAATGTCAGCCTTTTTCTGAAGCCTGAAACTTCCCCATTTCTAATTTAGGGGTGAGTGCTTTAAAATGCAACTGGAGCAAAAAATAACATAGCAATGCATTTCTTTAGACAAAGATTAAACTGGTCAACCATTCATTCAGCAATGGCTTCAAATGTGTCTACAATAGCCACTGCTGAAAAGTTTTATGCATCTGTATCCATATCTATGGCATGTCTGTGCATGCGTATGAAAAAATACAGAAATACGTGTATTCACATAAACATGTATAGGCTCATTTGCATTTGTTTGACTGTGCATTCACATGATCATACATGGTAAGTGTGGTTAATCTTGCATCTCTTCCAAACAGCTGAAGAAGGCTGTAGAAGATGCAGAAAGGAAATGTACTTGCAATTGGTTTGGACAGAATATATTTGAAAAATAGTTTATTTAAAATGTGAGGACTTCTGAATGACTTAAACATACAACCTTTCCATGAAAGTGCATTAACAGGTAACTCCAGCAGGAAAGATTAATATTGCTTATAAAAAGCCTGGTGTAGAATGTTTGTTGTGCTGCCAACAACACTGTATAGGAAGTGATTTTTTGGTGCCTGGCAATGATTTTTGCACAACATACTATGTAATCATTGTCTACAATGCACTTTTTTCTACCATAAAACCTGTAGAAGGAATAATATGGCCCTCATTTTTTTTCTCTAGCTTCTAAGGAGAACTCTAAAAGATATACCTCATGTCAGTAGTCCATAAACTCCAGTTGTGCTCAGGCACTGTGCAACCTGAGGCTACCAAGATCAATAAAATCATTGAACCCACAAATATTTCTACAACTAGAGTTCTGTGAAAATGTAGAGAAGCATATATATCTATATGTAGGAAAAACAGACAAAGAGGCTGTTGTTGGTAGGAGGAGCTAAGTCTGCTGGATTTAGACTGCAAGAGAGTGAACTGCAGAAATGTGATGTTCATGGTTTGATGCCAGAGCAGTATAAATTCAAGAGACGTAACACATTCAGGAAATGGATTTAAGGTGGATGGATGACTGGCTCTGGCAATTGCTAATAAGACATAGAATGTTTCCTGCCAAGGTCACTGGTTTTACTCCATTTCATTATCAATTATTAAATATCTCTTCCTCTTATTATTAGCTTACAAGTTGTTTTCACATGAGGGATGCCATTCGGTGTCCTGTGTGAGGTGAATTGTTGATGAATCAGGCTCAAAGCAGAGTTGTATCTGTAACAGGAAAATTGTTTTTACATCAGTAGTAGCTTGCACTCTGTCCTGACTCTTCCAGGAGTCTCAAGAGGAAGGACAGAGTCTATGTAGGGGTATAGAGCTTGACTTTTTTTTTTTTCTATCTTATTGTACATGCTATACTGCATCAATGAGAAAGATGGGTCTAGATTTTTCCACCAGTCTGATACTTCTTACATGCAATAAACCTCTCCCCAGCATGGTAGCAGGGAGTGTACTAGGTGGTCAGCAGTTGGTTCTGTACTCAGGCATTCTTATGTCTAGGACATATCATATCCTTATGAAATAAGGATAATTAATTTTAATTTTTCTTCTTCATCATAATGGCAGATTAAATTGTAATTTAAGAGATTGGGAGGCAGAGAAGGGACTTGATCATGTCATAATACTAAAAAATAATAAAAAGCCTAAACTACTTCAATACTGATATGAAGAAAAAAAAAAAAAGATCACATTTCAGTTCCTTTTTACCACACTGAATTTCTTATTCAAGGGAAATTCTCTGAGGTTCATTAACAAAAATACAGGTATTTCCAGCAAGTCAGTCCTCACAAATAGTTCTCCTTCTGAACAGATATGATGTGTTCTTCATATTGCTAAAGGGGGAAAACCAGATGAAATGTTACTGAGATGATGTGAACTAGCTGAAAATTCAAAGCACAATCGTGAGGTGGTGTAAATCTCTCTAAAAGACCTGATGAAACTCTGAGGCAGTGAAAAGCTGTCTGCTTTTTGTGGATGTGGATGGGGTGGGGTTTTGGGTACATCCATGCTCATGCATATTTCTGTGCTCAGCCTTTTCCATTTTCCATTCTCCTTGCAACTTTGTCATTGGAGAAGCTTGTGTGATTTCCTTTTAACCAATTTCAGCCAGAGAGAAGCGAGTAGGCTTAAAAAATTTGAAAATCAAGTGTTTTTTGAGGTGTCCCAACTAAAATGAGATAGTGAATTAGACGAAGAGAGTATCTGCTGGAAGATATGAAGAGGCAGTTTTCAGCCCTTGGGGGTAGGGATGAGAAAGAGGTGTAGCAGACAATCCTACTGTTTGCAGAGCACATTTACCTATGCCAAGAGAAAATTATGGATCATCATCTTCTGAAATTTCCTGCCTAGTGGATCTGGATATGAGGATTTTGGGGAAGACTGCAAATTGCACCTGACAGTTATATTTATAGTCTGACTCTGTTCAAGCTGTGCTGTAAACGTCAAAGGCAAAGAAAAGCAATGACTGAAACCCTGAAAACCCCGAAGGAAAATCACTAGGACTGACCAAGTAACGGGGAAAAAAAGACCTGTTGATTATCTGGACTATACTTAAAAATTGCTTTATGTAAGAAAAGATCTTCAGGATTACATTTTTGCTCAATTAGCTGTATTCCTTGCTAAACCCTCTATTTCAACAGATTTTCTGTTTTGGAGACTGGTAGGTCACCTCTGCAGCGCTTTCCAGATCCTCAGTGTCTGTGGCTGAGAAATGAGTTTGCTTCCTTATTCGTATCTCCTGTGGTGTCATTCTGGAGTGTCCTTAGGCCACAGGAGCCCGGCACCACGTGCTTCAGGCATGTGCATTGTAGGGTTTATCACCAGACAGCCCCTGAAGATGCGTCCCCCAGTGCAGAGACATGGCTCTAAGCTTGGTATGGTTTAGCCTTGCAGAACTTCTGGCTTGCACAGTGCTGGGTAGTAGGACATGTCTTTTCCTCTTTGGGCAGGGTGTTTCCAGAGAGAAATAAGGCCCACTGCCAAGCATGATCAACCTTCATTCCAACAAACTGAACTGGATATAGACTTTCCTGGACTCCTCTAACCCATTTTACAGCACAGGTGATGCAGTGAGACTCAGAGCTTCTTTGAAAGCAGATAAACATTTGAAAAAGAGGAAAGTTTCGAAAAAAAAAGTCCAAATCCTTGCAATTCTGAAATCCACACTCCAGCAGGCAAGCAACAAAGTAACAAAGTTAAGGTAAACCTATACTCTTGTACACTTGCACGTCTCCCCCCACTTTAAATCGGCTGCTTCCAGTGTGCAAAATCTTGATGATAGTAGCAAAAACAAATAGCCTTAAACCTGCTACAGATTTTGTTAGAGTAATGAGTGAAAACTTGCATTTATTTCTCTGTGTTCAAAGGTAGCCTATTTTTCTGCATTAAACCCTGAACCACAAGAATAGACTGTATAATACAATACCTCATAAACAGTATCTACAGAGATGCTCTTTTCCTCTCCCCCTTCCTTTTAATCACCTTCCCAGTTGAAAAAGAATAGAATGTTTTTTTCAGCTAGAGATTTTCTTCATCATAATTTTAATATATCTGCTGTATTGGAAATTGAAATGACAGACTGCTTTCTTTTAAAGACAGTACTTCACAGTAACAAACAGTTTTACAGGAAGTCAAGGCTAATATACCTGTTGTGCTGGGAAAAGATTTGTACCCATTTACTGTAATTTGAATGTACCCCTGCAAAGGTGTGCATTTAAATTACAATAATTTAGGAAAATTTAGGAGTGGGCTTTGTGAAAAGAAGGATGTGAGGCCAACACTGGTCCTTTCTGGAACACCTGTTCTGAGATGAGTGGCTGGTCATGTGGATCACATGAAAATTGCAAAGAACTTTGAGCACCAGGACAAATGAAATCTGGTTTCCTAGGACGTGCATCTCCTGGTGGCTTGTGAGCTCAGTGTGATATTTCTTCCCAGAGCTGGGGTTTTTAGAAGGACTATCTTTCTCCTTGTCCAAGTTGATTCTCGCTGGTGTTGAGTAAGGTCTACTGACTGAAGTTCATAATGTATGTAATACATTTATTTGTCCAGCTAGTGTTACTGATATTTTGATATTCATAGATACATTTAGTGACATGTGTAAGTCTTCACAGGATTAGACCTAACCTCTGCATTTGAGAAACAATACTCTTATTTATCACTTTTCCTGGCTCAGTCATCAGTAAATCTTAAAGTGGCCTTTATTGTTTCTGAAATGCAAACAACTCAGAAGGGACTGTATCTCAACAGGAAAGGCATGTGTGTGTTCCTTCTAAAGTTAATACAGCTTTTCTGGCTCAGCAGTGGACTGCCAAAAACACTGCTGAAGATAATCTGGAGGGGAATTTACAAGTACTTACTGCAGCCTTTTTTTCACCTGGGAGTCTGATCCACCTCCTTTTTCTCTAGGCTATTTTCATTAAACCTGTAGTTATCTGTCTCTCTTATGTCAGATTTGTCTGAAACTAGCCAATCTTTTAAAGCATTGAGCTTAAATTTGTATGAAATCTAAGTAGGTAAAGAAAAAAGCATTCAGTGAATTCTTTTTTTATGATGCAAAGCTAACATGGCTCTGTAAATGTTTAAATGCATATGGGTTGCTTGCCTGAGACACGATTGGACTAAACTGGAGATGCTGGATTTGCATATAAGCGCATTCATTTTTACATATTAAAGAAATAAATATAATTAAAATAGAAAAAAATCAATCTATGCACAAACAATAAATAACCATGTGATTCTTTGACAATGAATACTACCTTCCTGCCCTCTAAAAACCATGAATGATTGCATATCAAAGAATATTTAAATTAGCTTTAAGGAAATTATTCCTATTACTCCAGTGAAATAATCTTAGATTCAATATTTATCTTTTAAAAAATCTTAACTTGTTTAGAACAAACAGGCTTCAATTTTAGTGTGCAATTCAAGCCATTACCAGACATAAATGTAACATCATATTCTCGTTTTTAGCTGATATCTGGGGCCATGTGACTTGCTTTTGATGTCACACCTTTAGCCACAGCAGAGGGAAGTACATTGTAAATAATACAGGCTTCTCAGAAGCTTGATGTACAGTGAGTGTATGCTCAGATGATATCAAGTGATTGATAGGCTTTTACTGTTGTATATGGCTATTCCAACACATCTTAGGAGGAGACATGGTCTGTCAGTTCTGCCTTTTTTTCTCTCCATTTAAAAAAAAAATAAATGACTTTGTATTTTTTCCCTTTCACATGTGGTCTTTATTACTTATTGCCTGGTGAGTAATTTCTTTGAAGATATCATGACCTGTAAAATGCATATGCTAGTGTGGATTTTGGATCCTTGCTCTTTGTGTTCCTCACTCTGGATGTAAAGACCACCTGGTGAGTTTTGATCCCCAGATGAACTGATAAGTCTTAGAGTCAGGTTGCTGATGTACATGCTTGGGATTAGGTATACCACAGACACAAAATGGTGCCACTGTAAGTTCTCCTTGTTAGTGATCAGTAGGAAAATTTGCTAGGGTACCTTCAGAAGGATCTTAAATGGAGTGAAACAATAGCGAGTATTTTAAAAATAGCTAATGGCTCATGCTCTTGTATTTATTCTCAATGTTTCCCTCAATGTTTCCCTCAATGTTCCCTTCCAGATTATCTTCAGCAGTGTTTTTGGCAGTCCACTGCTGAGCCAGAAAAGCTGTATTAACTTTAGAAGGAACACACACATGCCTTTCCTGTTGAGATGCAGTCCCTAGTGAATTGTTTGTATTTCAGAAATAATAAAAATCACACAAGATTGACTGATGACTGAGCCAGGAAAAGTGATAAATAAGAGTATTGTTTCTCAAATGCAGAGGTTAGGTCTAATCCTGTGAAGACTTACACGTCACTAAACGTATCTATGAAGGTAGCATCAAAATATCAGTAACACTAGCTGGGCAAATAAAGTTATGTTCATGATGAATTTGCAAGATCAGTCTCTTTAGATTACACGACTAGTAACTGAAAATAGCTGCTGCTGTCCAAGAGATAGCTATTTCTCTTCAGACGCTTTTAACCTGAATGAATTGAGGGGTAATTTTGGAGAAAGTTTCATGCTCCTCTTTAAGAACACGCAATTGAGCTGAAAATGTCAAAAGAACAGAGGCAAAATAGTAAAAAACAACATAGTGCCTTCTTTTCAAAAAGAACTTAAAAGATCTTCAGAGTTTTGTCATCTTTTCATTTCAGTTAATAGTTAAAAGTCAAGTTAATATGTTTTAGAGAAAAGTATCAACAATTCATGAGGACAAAAGGTGTTAAAAATTAATAGCATTGCTTGGAATTGACTGATGTAGTTGCCAAGACATTCTCCATGATATTAAAATGTCATGGCCATCAGGTTAAGTCCCAGGTGACTGGAAAATGGGAAACACTGTACCCATCTTTAAAAAAGGTAGAAAGGAGAACCCCGGGAATTAGTGACCTGCCAGTCTCACCTTTGTGCCTGGGAAGATCATGGAACAGATCCTTCTGGACACTGTGTTAAGGCACATGGAGGACAGGCAGGTGATTTGGGACAGCCAGCACAGCTTCACCAAGGGCAAGTCCCATCTGACCAACCCAGTGACCTTCTATGACGGACTGACTACCTCAGTGGAGAAGGGAAGGGTTACAGATGTCACCTATCCAGGCTTGTGTAAAGCCTTTCACACTGTCACAACATCCTTCTCCTCTAAATTAGAGAGAGATGGGTTTGATGAGTGGACTGTTAGATAGATAAGAAATTGTTTGAATGGTCACATGCAGAGGGTAATGATCAATGGCTCAGAGTTCCAATTGGCATCAGTGACAAGTGGTGCCCTTCAGTGGGTATTGGGACCTGTGTTATTTGATACCTTCATTAATGACACAGACAAAGGGATCAAGCAAATTTGCCAATGACACCAAGATGAGTGGTGTGGCTGCCATACCTGAAGGNGTGTGCCTGCCATACCTGAAGGATAGGATGCATCCAGAGGGACCTGGATAAGCTCGAGAATTTGGCCCATAGGAATCTCATGAGATTTAACAAGACCAAGTGCAAGGTCCTGCATCTGGGTTGAGGACACACCCTGGTATCAAAGCAGGCTGGGGGATGAGCAGATCGAAAGCAGCCCTGCTGAGAAGGAACAGGGGGTGCTGGTGGATGAGAGGCTGGACATGATCAAGCAATGTGCACTCACAGCCCAGAGAGCCGACCATCAAAAGCAGCATGACCAGCAGGTCAAGGGAGGTGGTTCTGCCCCTCTGCTCTGCTCTGATCAGATCCCACCTGGCGTTCTGAGTGTTGGAGTGCCTCACCACAGAAAGGACATTGATCTGCTGGAGTGCGTCCAGAGGAGGCCAACAAGTTGGTGAGAGGTATGGAGCTCCTCTCCTATTAGAAAAGGCTGAGAGAACTGGGTTGTTCAGCCTGGAGAAGAGAAGGCTTTGTAGTGACCTCATTGCTCCCTCCCAGTACCTGAAGGGAGCCTAAAAGAGACATGAAGAGGGGCCTTTTACAAGAGCATGTAGTGTCAGGAGAGGAGAGAATGGATTTAAACTGAAAGAAGGTACAGTGAGATTAGATACTAGGAGGAAGCTCTTTACTGTGAGGGTGGTGAGACACTGGAACAACGAACCCAGAGAAGCTGTAGATGCCCCATCCCTGGAAGTGTATAAGACCATGATGAGGATGAGACTCTGAGCAGCCTGGTCTTGTGGAAGGTGTCCTTCCCATGGCGGGGGGATTGGAACCAGATGATCTTTCATGTCTCCTCCAATCAAAACCATTTTATGATTAAAAACTAACCAAAATGACTGAATTTAAGCACAAGTTCTTAAATGGATTTTAAAAATAAGTGAAGGTGTGCAGAGGTTACACACTGCTTCCAGGAAATCCATGCTCCTGGGACAATTCTGGCTCCCCCAGGATCAATTACAAATTGCCACACTATTCAGATTTGTGCAGTGTCACCACCATACAGACTTCTAAGAGCTTCAGTATTCTGGGACCAGTTGAGAAACTTTTCTGGGACCATCAATGACAGAGAACATACAGGGTGGGCTATCTTCCTGTTGGTGGTATGATGGATAAATTGGAGGGAGCTTGGGTTTTTCTTCATTGAAATCCTGGATCTCATTAGCTGAACACCAACATTATATGATGTTTGAAAAGAAAGGAGTGAATCCATACCTGACAAGCTGGTTGATGGTGGGGGCTGAATTTTAAGCCAAACCACAAGACCAGAATCTTGTGTTCTTTTAGGACTGGTCCCCTCATGTAGTCTCTACCACCGTTTTATTACCGCCAAAGCCATTTTTAGCTGTCCTTTGATTTGAGTATGAGTTTGTGGCCTGACCTACCACACTGAGTGCTGGGCTACACACAGAAAGCTGCTCCCCTCAGCTGCATACCCTCCCTGCACCTGCTGTGGTGGATTATACAAGGCTGTTGCTGGCATTTTAGAGAAACCAGGGCAATTGGGGCCTGGATTGAAAACCACAATAATTGCTGGTGGGCTACCTGGTGACTCTTTTCTCAGTCCTGACCACTGTTGTCTGTCCATAGTGTGGCAAAATGCAACAGTAAAGGACTGAGTGAGATAAAAAATAAACATACAGGTCTGTAGAGCAGATGGAGAGAGAAGGAAAAAAAAAAATTTGAAGTCTTTAGTTATCAAATATTTTCAAGAACTTCACAATCTCATATGGGACTGATTCATATTAAGTCTGAACTCTCAGATTAAAAAACAAACCCTCTTGGAACTGTCCCTCTTGATAATTCTCTTTTGCTTCCTGAGTGTTGTTTGATTGAAATTTAAGTCAGTAGAAGAGAGTCTTTGCTTATCAAAGCCCTGCTAGTACTGAAAGTTTTTTTTACAGATATAGATTTAGACTGTGACCAGTCCTAAAGCAGCTACACAGGGGAAGAGACCATATAAAAACATGTATTCTACAACTTCTGAGTAGTTCTCTGACTTTATTGCCAGCTTTCCTCCCATCACACCTGTCTTAAGGGAAGGTCAGGACACACAGTTCATTTTTTATCAAGAGTATTGCAAATATATTGGGATTTTTGTGGTTTAATTGTGGGGTTTTTTTCCCTTCATGGTTTTTTCTTTTTTTTCCTGGAAGTACAAAAGAGAGGCATGGAAAGCATTGTGCTCCTAAAACTCTTTGTCCTTTATGTTGCACTTAAGGAGCTCTGAAGTACTGTCATAATCAATTTGTAGAAATTTGATTTTTAAGCAGTCAGTAAGGAGTGTGAAATCTTATAGTCAGTATTCAGTAGCTTTAAGGTAGGATCTATTTTGAGATTTCAGTGATCAATAGGAATGTAATTGATTCAATTTGCAAAGTCACCATTTCTTGCAACATAATAGATCCAGGTTATTTGGATCTGTAATGGCTGGCTGCTTATAAGGGAGCTAAAATACCTATAGTATGAAGAAAAGAGGAAGTTTTGCATTTTTAAATAAGGTTGGGGGAAAAAGACAATGTTTGCTTGCTGCTTTATCACAATGGAATGAAAAGATATGTGTTCAGCTTTTAGTAGTTGATATGAAAGCTCAAAGGGTCATTCTCCACATCCTTGTATTGTATAAGTAGATGAATTATGTGTGTTTGAAGTGGCTGTTAGACCATTGTATGGAGACATGATGCATAGAGGACCTGATGCAATCTTTGCCTTGTTTCTGAAGCCTCTATCATTATGTCTACAAAAAAACTACCTTTTTTGTTCTCTTTCTTATGTATCACATAAAATACAGAAAAAATGCATGTAAAAGAGAAATTCCAATCTGAAAAAAATTAATAATAAAGAAATATTCCAAATGCTCTCTGTTTTTCTATGCAAATAAATACTTTGGTTTAGTTTTTTATTATTTAATACATTATATTGGAAAAGTAAAACAATATTTAACAGAATCAAAGAAAAAAGTATTTGTAAAAATTTTGACCCCAAGTTTCAAACACAATATTCTAAGATCACCAGAGCTTTCATTTCTAGGCTGTTTATTAAAAAAAACCTTTATAATACAACTAATTAATTTCTCAAATATGCTGATATTTCAGAATCCTGTAATTAGACAGAACTTAATATGACTCAAGAGAAGTGGCCCAAAAAACAGGCATTTCTGTGACTTTATATCATAATTACAAAAAGAATTGAACAATGAACCTCATGAGCTCTGCAAAAACACAAGAGAAATCATTTGAATGGCTGACCCACCCTCTCTAGCACCCTCGTCTTCTGTCACTTACCAGGGCTTTGTTACGGACTGTGGCTGGAAGCACAGGAGATGCACTGCCTTCATGTCCATCTGTGCTTTGCTCCATTTGGCCTGGGGGATAACACACACTCACTCACCTGGGGGCTTCCAGAGAACTCCTGAGGGAAATCCTCTACTCCGCAATACCTGTAGAGAAAATAAGACATCGCCAATGCACGTACCCATTCTGGGTACAGAAACAGTGTTTAGTTTTGCAGACAAAGTTAGGCTCCACAGTGCAAATTTCTCTCTTCCTTTTTTCAAGCATTTAACTACTTTTGTATTGAACTGATGTGAAATTACATGAGCTTGGATAATGTGAATAATGCATGAGATTTAAGACAAACATGAAAGAAGCTTATTTTTCATGTCAAACAGTTCTTTATTTTTTATGGTACAAATTAAAAGTGACAGATCTGAAGCTGTTAAGAAATACACAAAGTGCAGCTTTACTGACCATACAGATATTGCTCTAGATTAAGTACAGTTTTTGTCAGTTTTTAATTTTTTTAAAATTTTCATGTTAAGCAACCTGTGCAGATAAATCAGCTTTGGTTTCAAAGTCAGAGTAGTAAGGAGCTTTTAAATATCCAGTTTGTTTTCTTGGTCACAAGTCCACCATATCCACTCCTTTTTTATTTATCCATATTTTTAAACAACACAATACAGTCCATTTTGTACTGCCATCTTTCCCCCTGCATGCTTCATGCATGGAAAAACAGATCTCTTTGCAGTGCTTCATAAGTGACCCTGGTGACCATTCTGTAGATTATAGCACATAGGACAAAAATAATAATAATAGTAATAATAATAAGTAATAATAATATCACTTTTAAACAATAAATAAACAAATGTGCCCCACATAGTCTCAATTTGGAAACAAGCAAACCACGTGACAAAAAGCTCATTACAAAATGTTTTCCAAACAGATTTTACAGTCAAACATTGACATGGAAATAAATTTCCTCTCTTATCTTCTTATTTGAATGTTGGTCAATAACTGGGTACAAGTAGAGTGCTGAGGTAAAACACTGATGAACAGTTTTATTTTTGTATTTTTTTAAAATAGTAACAGTTTAGTATTGCGAGATTGTCAGCAACATTTAGCCATATCTATACAATGTGCATATACCTACATACATTGAGCTTTGGTCCAGCATTGAGAAGACGAGCAAAGGCATTTTACATATTTCTTTTTGGTTATAGCTTGAGTTCTTTGATACGCCTCTACTTGTTCCTTCCTAGCTCCTTTTTGCTTCCTTGTTCTCTCTCTTTCTTTTCTTTTCTTTCTCTTTTTTTTTTGTTTTTTTTTTTTTTGCTTTTTTTTTTTTCAGTTATAATGTAAAGAAATTGGAACCATTTGAATGCATTTGATTTCTTCAACTGTCCAAAATAGCTTTTTAGTGAAAACCATAAAAAGATAAAATCAGAACAGTAAGTGAACCCTTGGTTCATTATTCAGATAATATTTTATAGATATATATTAAAAAAAATCCATTATCAACAAATTGCAAAACCATTAAACCTTCACATATGACCAAAGAAACTTTTGTTTCATTTGCTGGTAGCAATCCATCTTTTAGTCACATGCAAAATTAAAAGGTATTCAAATGCTATCAATACATGAAAATTGTTTACAAATGGGAACCAGAAGTGTTGCCAGTAACAAAA
>VZTX01016530.1:35000-135838 GCA_013400915.1 Pardalotus punctatus
TATTGACTGCAAGGTGTCATTCCTTGGTGTCCAGTGATATTTCAGGCCAAAGGATATGTTTTAGAATGTATTGTCTCAAGTTAAAAAAAATGCTGCTATTTGCATGCAGAGTATATCAAGGTGGTATATTGCTCATATGACCTGCACAGGCCACTGGGAGATCCTACTTTTATCTTCATGTTGGTTGTTTGACTTGTTTGCCTTACTGCCCCTTCTATTGACCTGGAGTTCATACTGAAACTCTTTTGCTATGAATAAAAGAAATGTTAAATCTACTTTTTCTGAGGAACACATGCTGCCACTGAAGCAGCTTGTCTTGGTGCTTAACGAAAACTGCAGAGTCATAGTATGTAATTACATCCCAAAGTGGTGTCTACCTGAAGTGAGCAAATGAAATTAAAAAAACTGTAACCTTGCATGTATTTGGGACCAGCTTTTTCACCCAAGCCCAGGTTCTGAGTAGCTTGCCCCTCCAGGGAGCCCTCTGTAAAAGGTTTCACCATTCCCAGTGCTTTCTTGAAGTGTGAGGTAGATGGAGGAAATGAGAAGACAGCAAACTAGACAAAAGTAAAGGAAACCACAGCGTGTCCCTTTAAAGTGCAGTATGATAAACAACAACTTAAGGCTACAAAAAAATGTCAGTTGCTAAAAAGTCCACCAATTTTAGGCATTCTTTATCAAGTGACCACAAAGAAAAAAACCCAAACAAAATCAAAATTAATCCTTAGCAATAGGGAACAATAGCATTCATATCATTGGCATTGCTTGTTAGTGCTGTTACTGCAGAACATGTTTGGTATAACAACATACAAGTCTTGAAACAAATTTCCCAGCAGTAGTATCCTTGTATAGACTGAATAAAGGTTATTTTCTACAGGGAGGTATCTTATAAGAAAAAACAGTAGGGGAGACCATAGAAGTGAGAGGATCCTATGGAGCTTTTTGTATTTAACAACAATCAATGGGTTTTATGGAAAATCATTGAGCAAAATGTGAGCTGCAAGCACACTACCCCATACTGATGTTATTTATAACCTTAGTCTTTAACTGCAGGAAAAGTACACTTCCGTTCTATAGGGAATACATTAAAAGTATAAAGAGCAGATAAAAAGACAGAGCATTTCATGGATCACCAAGAACAAAATCCACTTAAATGAGCTTAGAGTTGGTTTCTTGGCTTTCACTGATGGAGAAGGACTATAAGGCATTGCCCAAGAGGAAAAAGCTGTTACCTAAGTGTGTTTGTTACCTCATGCATAAACATGGGATTACTGTAACACACATACATGCATATAAGGTGTTTGCTTCTACTTTAACTCTGTCAAGACTGAATTATTATTTCTTATGATTAGGAGAGATTTTTGCTTCTGCTTTGCATGCATGGGTTTGTCTGTCTTTTTCGGTAAACATTTGGATGATAAAAGATGAATATCTTCTTGTTTGCAAGATAGCAGGAAGGCTATTTTTTCCCTTCTGTGTTGCCTAGGTAAATCATCATTAACATCCTCTATGTGAAGTGCTAACCACAGTAATACAGGTTTTAACTTAGCAGGGATGCAGCCATGAAATATTTCTTCAGTAACCCTATCTGTAGAAAATGGCACAGTATGAAGAGGGTCAGCTGGTGCTTATCCAGCATCAGCAGGGTCTCCAACTCATCTATGGAATTAAGTCCCAATGCCAGGAACATTGTTTCTCACTTGTTTAAAAAAGGAAGAAAAAAATAAAAGACCAAAATCACTCTAGAGATACACAATAAGAACAATTTATACGTCAGATAACATTATTGGCTAATTTAAATCTCAGATTAAATAATATGCTCTAAAGATATGAGACTCAAACACAAGCATGCTCCTCACAATAAGATGGACCATTATTAAGAACAAAGAAGAGGAGAGTTTATGATGTGACTTGTTACCTGCAGATGGCAGACTGGCTATAGGCTGGGCCTTCGGTGGCGCTCAGGGCTTGGCCAACTTGTGTCTGTGTCAGGCCAAGGGACAGGCGCCGGATTTTAAAAGCTTTGGCAAATTCTCGTATTTCTTCCAGATTTACCCCGTCCACCTCTCCAGTGGCTGTTTGAGGATCTGTTGAGATATTTTTTAATCATGTTAGTTCTTTGCATCATGCATCATTGGGATAGGCTTACAACAGTTTCATTGCTAAGACTTTCAAGTTCAATTTTTTAATACTGACCCCTTTCTCTTCTTCCCCAAGGAGAAACAGACTTGCCTTGTCAGGTGCATTATGAAGCATGTTCAGATTGCTAAGATCCTGCCTGGGCTGCAGTTGTTTGCAGCTGCTGGTGGAAGCTTTTCAAAGATATGCTGTTGCTGAACTCGTGAAAATGGCCAGCTCACCTCAGACTGAGGGTGTGCCTGGGCTCCTCACTGCCATTTATTCTTTGCAAAGTCTTCTCTGGGTTGAGGAATGATGTTTCCTGTTTTCCCTTTTATCACATAGTGAAAGATGGCTGGTGTTAATATATTTATTTCCAGTGTGTGGGGAGGGCTATATATATGTATGAACTGCTTGGACTTTTAACATGAGATCAAGACTTTCTGCTTTGTTGAAAGTTAATGCCAAATAAGGAGATTCACAACTATTTCTTCCCTTTTACACACTACCCAACCTAAACTGCCACTTGAATGTCCAAAATAACCCAGTAAGTGAACAAGCCTAAACAAAATTTTGCCTTTAAAACCTCCTTAATTTAAAAATCATCTTTTAAAATATGCCCTTCTGAGAAGCAGCCTTTCAAGCTTTTCATTCTGCCTCCCATCAGGTTGATAATCGAGGAGCAGCAACACTGGTTTTGGATGGTAATGCTGCACAGTTTTTTTACTCTTACATTAGCCCCTCAGAAGATAATGCTTATGATGCTGTGAGAATAAATCTGTCCTTCCTCTCTATAGCAGTTTACTGACACAGAAGCCTTTGTCCCTGAAAGGGCACATAATAAAGCATGTCTACCACAGGAAAGCTCCTTTGGAGCTGGATAACTCGGTCAATTTAGGACTTATCAAGGGAAATGACACAACAGCTGGAGAATGGAACTTTCCCCCCTCCCAAGCTACTGATCCCTGACTAAATGAAAGTGTTTGCCAAGTCAGAGACAGCATGGGACTGGGATGGTAGAAGATTTCAAAGTGTTGTGCAATCCTGCATGTAGTGAAGCCATTCTCCCAGTGAGACATCTCTATTGTTCTTCACCTCATTTCTCAGACTTTGAGGTGAAAAGTTTGCAGCACAATAACCCCTCAATTTCTGTAACTGCAAGCAGTTGTCCAGAGACAGCGCTAGACTATATTACCATTCTGAACCCTATATGAGAATGGTGCCTGCTATTATGGCTATAGTGAGGGCTTATCAGCATTGCAGTAACAAAGCTTTTATTTTCATGGATATATAAGCCTGGTGTAAAATTTCCTTGTGATGGAAACATCCTATGAAAAAATCTTTTTGTCCAATAATAGACAGAGGGAAAAGGGTTTTACTTGTATATATTTTTAAATATATAAATTTAGCCTGTATCTACATGTTGCTTGAGTGCAAGAAGCACACATGGCAATAATATTTTTAAAATTCTTATGTATGCAACCAGGGACCACATGAACTGTGCCTACAGATAAACATGCACATAGGCTGAACCTAGTTTCGACAATACTCTACATTCAGAACATCTCTCATGTTCTCACTGGTGTATTTGAGGTTGCCTGTTCACCTGTGCATGCATTCAGTATAAAGCTAGGGTGCCTATTGTTTGCTTTTGAGTAGTCAGTGCTATGACAGTGGCCACTCAGGTTTATAAAGTAACTGCCTTTAGAAGCATGAAATTTTCCTGCTTACCCCATACTGTCCATGTAGCATACCAGTTCTTAATTTCAGAAACACAGAATGGAGCTGCAGACTTATGTGCCTTTTAGGTCTCTGTACAAAATATCATAAATAATACTGGCCTCAAAAACTCGCTTGAGTGAAATACACTAAAATGGTGACCTTCATCACCTCTTTCCTTCTGTAACTTCAAGGCCTCTGACTAAGGCTGTTAGGAATGTGACAAAAGACAATTCGGGTATTCCCAGAGAACTTTCAAAGTAGCAAATTCTATGGCATCCAGCACATGTAATCTTCTCCAACTCCTATTAGGAATAAAAAGGGAGGTGAGAAAACTAGTTGTAGAGAAATTATAGAGATTATAGAGAAATTCTGCCAAATTCTGCTGGATTGAGAATGATCTGGCACTGTTGCAACAGTGAGTATCTTGGAAAGACCTTTCCTGCCTGCAGGGCTTGGATGAAGGAAATATTAGGCTGACCTCTCCTTGAGATGAGAAAAAACCTGTGATGACCTTCAGTAAGATGGGAGTAGTATATGGTGGAACATCTGTTGAGAAAAAGGCTTCATTCTTAACATAGCATTTTGGCAACAGGAAAGTACTAGCTGAGATGAACTGAAACACTGGAGCATTTTATCTTGAACTCTAGGGAAAACAGCATTTGTATTAAATTGGAACCACTTCTGCTTTGGGTTTGATTCAAAGCCCTTTGAAATCCATAGATCTTGTCTTCTGTCACCGCCCCAAAACACAATTAGTGCTTTGAAGACCACTTTATTGACATCGTCCTTGGTCTGTTTTACTCCATTGCATTAAAATGCCATAAATACATAGTCTTAGACTGTGTGGTCTAATATATGCACATACATAAACATATTCAAAGAGATTATGGACTTTGTTTTAATAAATTCTTGGGCCCTCAGAACAGTTGAACATATAGTGCACTACAAGAAGGGTAGCTTATTGAAGACAGTAAATAAGCTGGTGCTTTTTAAATGAAGTGGGTGTTCCAGGGAAGGCTACCCAGTGCCAACAAGAAAATAGAAAATACCAATCCTATTGAGTATTTGGGATTTACACTAACAGCATTTCAAGACTCCAAGTTTACATTATTGCATGAGAAAACAACAGCTGTCTATGAAACTAGAGGGTGCTGGTGAAAGGAAAGAGAGCTGTCTGGGACCATTTGAGAGGATATGGGTATATAAAACAAAAAGGAAGACAGTTAAAATTCCACCGGTTGTCCTGGTGCATGGTGAATGCAGATGAACAGTGTAGAAAAAATTCAATCCACAGGCTCTCCTGCACTGAAATCTGTTTTTTCCTACTGAATGGAATACTTCTTCCAATTTTGAATCCTTCTGAAAATCCTATGTGAGTTTGCTATTGAGTGAAAATATGCTGTGATTTTAATAGTTAGGGGAAAGGGCTGCTGCAGTGAAATCAGTGCACCCTGAAGGAAAAACCAAATTTCTGTTGCCCAGCTCTGCCACAGGAGGGATTACAGGGGGATGATTTCCCCAGTCAGACAGGAAGAGAAATAGCTGGCAGGGGAGGTCCAACGGCAAGTAAATTGGATAAGAAAGGCAGGACAAAACATTGATAATGGAAAATATAGTGGAACTCAGGGGAAAAAAAAGAAGAATAATTTGTTTATGGGAGTAATTTTAATTTTATAGTAACAGATGACAGTAAAATGAATTTGGAAGGAAGAATGGAACTTCATGGAGACACAAGTCTCAGAGCACGAGGGGAAACCAGTGATTTCCACAAAGAGAACATATGGTGGAAATGTTAAAGAAATGAGCAGAGGGATGCATTTCAGAAGAGGAAAATGAAATGGAAAAAGGAGGGAATAATGATGTAGGATTGAATGAAGAGAAAATAAAGAAGACAAAAGAGCATAGAAATAGGATTAGACAATACAAAGGGCCAGTAGGGCCAGGAAGAGTAGAATCCTGCAGTCCTTGCTTAGACAGAACTCCTCTTAAAATATCTTTTATTTGGAAATAACTGTTATGTTTTGTCTCTAAAATAATTAGCACTTCTTGCTGGTTAGGGATGAAGGGGTGATGATGAGATAAAAGGGAAAAGCTATAAAGACGACAACAACCTAAAGGAAAAAAAGACAAGAAATAAAGAAAGAGAAATTAAAAACAAAAATAAGGAAATGCAACTTCTTTTTAAAATTAAGAGATGCTAAAGAAAAAAATGCAAAATCATACAGAAAATATTACTAGAGTGAAAAGTAAAAGGAATAAACCCAAGAAACATGAAACACTAAAGTTATTAAAGAACACTTCTTATCACTTTCTCACTGTACTTTAATAATTTCTCTGATGTTAGGCAATGTCTTGTAAAAGAGTTACTTTGCAGTCAATATGCAGAAACTTGCCTCAAATAATTATTTGCTGAAGTTATGATGCTCTATGCAATTTGATTAACTGAACAAGCTGGCTAAGTATGACTAGTTTTACATGAACTTTGCTATATTTTCAACAGTTTCAAGAATCTAGCAAATTTCTGCCAAGGTATTCAACTCTAGGACCTCTGCCAGTGGTCTGGACTACAGTTTTGTAAGGAATGAGGAAAAGGAAAAAATATTCCTACTTAGGAGGGATAAAGCAATCAAAGATAAGTTCAGGAAGCCATAAGTTGTCTCTTGCTGCCCTTGTGCCTAAGGATTTCTCTCAGAACCACTGACCCATTGCCCACCTTGTCCCGCTAAAAGACTTTTGGACACTAGATTTCAATTGTAGACCTTTCATACAAAGCTCTGCAGCCAGTGTGGGAGCACAGGCTTGACAAACAGGTGCTTCTGCACTTCAGGGATCTGCATCCAGAAACTGAACAGATTCTGTAAAGAAGCAAAACAAGGATGACTTTCTGTCTATTTCTTCATGACCAGCCGGGGTTGTGTGCAAATGGCTTTTCAGCCACATGAAATAATTTTCAAACTCATGAAGATAATTCAGTACTATTTGTCCACACAGTATCACTGGTTTATCACCGACAATGAAAAGCTATAAAGGATCCCATCTGATTTTTCATGTGTCATTACACAGGTGGTTTGATCATTCCTTACTGAAGGGACCATATTTTCCTCTTTCTTGTGGGCTCTTTCCATGTTACTTGAAAACAGTAGGAAGCTCTCTTGTGCCCTGCAACACCCTCCCTGATGTGGCAGCTCAAGCAGGCTCAGACACACAATGTTAGCTGCAGTTTGGGGATGGCTACATGCTCTCAGGAGCATGCTGGACAGCCTTTAAGGATAATTGAGGAGACTGGTTTGCTTCTGTGTGTGTGAGGTCACTATGAAAATGGCAGAAATGAGTTGATCTGCCCCTCACACTGCTCATTCTGTTAGCGTTCAATAGCAGTAACTGGATGAAGATGGAAGCATGAAATAAAAACAACTCAACGAGTATTTCTTAAATTGCAAATATGTTTAGCATGTAACTATTTTCAGAAGATCCTTATCAAAAACTATTTGATCTGGAATGTTCTTAAGATCTTAATTGCAGTGGGTTGATTTGGAAATGGTGTGTCTTCAGTGGTATGATTGTATGAGAAGTTTCCTGTGCGTAACCCAAACCCTAACACTAAAACTAACCCTAAACCTAAACCCTAACCCAAAACCTAACCACAAACCTAACCCAACCCTGACCCTAACCCTAACCCTGACCACCCCGAACCCTAACCCCTAACCTTAATCCTAAACTGTATCCCTAACCCTAGCCCCTAACCCCTAACCCACACTACCCCTAATAACCACTACCCCTACACCTCCTTACCCCTACTACCCCTACACCCCCTTACCTCATAGTGACCCTTTCCGCTATGCCCCCTAACCCCTGTACTACCTTACCCTAGACCCCCTTACCAGAGGCCGGAGAATGGCGCGCTTATTCTAGAGCAGAAGCAACAAGATCATAATAGAACTATTACCTTTTCCATCCATTCCACCCAAGATCTCCTATTTCCAACTATGAACATAAACATTATTTCACCATATGACTGATTTATGTTACTATTCTGCTTTTGTAACCACCTTAAAATTTATAAAATCAAAAAATGAAGCTAAAAGGACATCCTTAGAGCTGCACAAATACACACTCAGAAGCTACAAAGTGCTGGAGTTACAGTAGCCCACAACACAGTGTAGCACAGTCTTTGAGCCCTGGATTATCAATTCTTTTTTATGTGCCTCGTTCAATGCACAGGATGAACTGTCCTTCATTGTAGATTAACTGATTGATGCCTTGCCTTTTTACTTGTTGAATGTGTGGCCCCAGACCTCTATTAAAGCTCTTCACTAAAGACATCTCCTCTTGAGCTCTTCTGGGTTTTTTTAAATCTTAATTTATTTTCTTGTGTTTCTACAAGATGAGGGTCTTCCCCTTCTCATTCACAGAGATATTAAGGGAAGAAGCATTTTTGGGTACCCAGTCTAGGTCAAGTAGGAAATGATTTTTTAGACTGTGTCTTTAAATGGTTCTTGATATAGTTCCACAATGAAAGTGCACTTAAAATTGCAACTGTGAGTACCAGGTTCTTCTGTAAATTAAAGTCCAGAGTCGCAAGCTGGGTATTGAGGGAGCACTTGTGAAAAATCTCTTTTAAGTGGTTTGCCTGCCGTTGCACTGAAATTACATAGCAGACAGAGGGCTTCAGCTCCTCAGTCCTCTATTGCCTCAGGCAAAACCATCCTTCACTCCTATACACCATCCTACCTCAAATGTTATGCAAACTGGGGAACAGATTAGTGAATAGGTAAACCCTGGGACAACAGCCCACCTGTTGCATTAGTAATTCTGATACATCCCTAGCACAATTCCATTGGGAATATATGAAAGAAGGATGAGGAAAAAAAAAAAAGAATACATGATTTCAATCACAACAATATATTATAATGAAATACATGTTTTAAGAGGAATTGCATACAGTTGAACAAACAACTATTTTTCTAGCATCTCCTAACTTTTGATGGATATATCCTCTAAACTTAAAAGGACTTCTTCCATGTTGCACTTATTTAAATAAGAATGTCCACAAGGGGAGCTATTCTGGACTAGCTATTAAAAAATAACTTTATCAGCTACTTTACTCAATTTTCCCACATGGAGTAGAGCAAAACTTTATGTATTTGCAACATAAAACCTCTTATTTGTCTTCCTCCTACAAGCATGTCTACATGAGAAAATTTACTACTGACAGAGCAATAGCAGTATATTTATATCACTATATCTGTATCTATATGCAGATATTTTCATTCAAGAATAAAAGTATTCCCACTGGGAGCTATATCAGCATAGTTTTACCATTATAGCTCTACTAGTAATTTCCCCATGTAATATGATCTCTGCAATAATCTAACCAAGATTTTTTCATCTTTCCTCGCATGAAAATTTCTCCAAGCCCTTCATAAGCTTGTATCAATCACACATTTTATATTATCAGTATGGCATAAGCTGTAGTGTTTGTTTGCTTGGAATATGTACATGGAGTATCATAGAAGATGATCATCAACCAAATCACTAGGATTTTTGCAGATGTGCAAAACTGTTAATGCTTCTTATGTATACTTTTGACCTGTTGTTTTTGCTATGGAAAGACTGAATTAATGCTGATAAGTTAATAGCAGAGACTCTGAACTGTGTGATATTGAAGAAAGAGCTGTTCAGGTCAGCTGTTACAATCCTAACACTGGAACTCAGTTCCTTCACTGCAGTGTGCTTCTCTCTTCTCTCCCACGTTACAGCTTATTCTTGCTTAAGTGTTACAAGCTTCTGACAAGAAAAGTCTCCCACTCTAGATTTGAACAGTATTAGTGTTTGTAAAATGGTTTGCTATATCAACTAAGCAAACAAACAAGCAGTTTAACTAAAAGTAGGAGTATCTTTTTGCCCACCAAATTCTGAGAAATGTAATTCATTATATTGACTGATTCAAACACTTCTAATTTCAAAAAAACATAAACTACATTTCAGTTATAACAATTGCCCTCATGAGGCAATTAATGAATGCTACCATTTTTATGACCATTTTCAGCACTGATTAAAATTTCTCAAGGCATGTTTAAGTTAAGCCCCATCCATGACAACACTTAGTAGTTCTTACTGGTGAGAGGCAGTGTACTTAGCAATATACAATCTACCATATTTAAAAAAACAAAAGTGGGGAAAGCAGATTGGGAAACTCAGCAGTGAGGAGAACAAACAGGGGGAAGAATTAAGAAGAGCCAGGGAGCAATACTTACTGCTGACTAACTGGCCAACACTCAGAGCTGAAGAAGAGGAGCATGAGGAGGAAGTAGAGGAAGCCTGTCGTACTGGGCTTTGAGACATAGATGCTTGACTGTGAGCCAAATGCAGGAGATTGGATTGTGAGGCTGCTTGTCCCACTTGCGTCTGGGAGGGTTGATGGAGCTATATGTTAAAATGTAAAAATAGGTATTTAGAAAGTGAAGCAGTAATAGAAAACTTACAATGCACCATCTCACCCATCTACTTCTGGGGAAAAATCACATAGCAGCATTTAACACCATGGGCTTTGTCCAGCTGACAGCGTTACAGCAGGAGCAATCTGAGCTGTTTTGAACATTGTCTTTCCAGTTTTACTCAGTTCAACTGGATACTTAATCTAATTAGAAGCTAAATAATAGCTTTTTTGAAATGAGAGACCTACGACATTCAGAGCAGGATTCAGATTTATTAAATACATACCCTTACCTCTTTTCTGACCCATAAAGCCAGGCTTTTATTCTCTACATGGATTCTCATATAAATAAGCACTGTTTCAGAGAGATTCTTTCATACTGCAGGACCAAGAAGAGTGGGAATGGGGAAGAGGCAAACATAAACTGAGGAAAAATCCCTTTCCTACAGGAAGCAATGATTTGTTTTATGATATCAGATCTGGACAGTGAACAAACAAAAATCATGGAAATGGATAAGTTGTCCTTGACTAAAAGACACAGGGAAACTTTTGAGCTCCATTCACATCAGGATTGTATCCAATAAGATACATCTAAAATGTCTAGTGAGAATGGTGGATGGAAATGATACTTAGTTGCATTCAAATTATATGTATTATTCTTCCAGCACACATAAAAATGTCTGATGCTAAGTAGACAACAAATTGTGTAACACTGTAGATAAAGGTATCTGTTCACATTCAAGATGACACTTTCTGTGGAATATGTATGAACTATTTTAATGACAATATTCCTGTCTGTTTAAGAATGGAAAGAATTACAACTTCGTTTTCTACCTTCTACATGGAATAATATAACAGAAAATGAAGGTAGAAATTTTGATTTAACCTTTAAAAATAATGGTAATTATTTATCTGACCAGTTTTAGTCTATTCTGACTTCCTTGTGGATCAATGAACAAAAACATTTTATTATCTCGAGGATTTTTTTTTTTTATCAAGTACATTTTAAAAATACAACTGGCACTTTATCAAGGGGATAGCAGTGGAGAAGCTGATTGAAAGTCTTCCAGTTTTCAGACACATGGAAGCAGTGAGCATCTTTAAAGAAATTCTGTAAGGACTGGATTTTATCTACAGAGAATTCCCAACCCAAAATGTCTACTTTTATAATATCTTCTCCTAGGGAAACATCCCACTGTGAGGGCTGGCCTCCTCAACGCTGCAGAAGTGGACTGCCTGCCCATCCATTATATCCACATCACATCCAGACTGCAGTTTTCAGAAACAGGCATGTGTTTGGGGTCTGGGTCTGTTGTCTGAAGGTATCTCTGGCAAAACTAAAGATTTCAGCACAGGCAAGGGAAGATAAGTACTGTATTTAGATGAGTTCGATGCTTTCACACTATGTGGAACAGTCTTACAGATGTTAGTGCTTATCTGTGAGGATGGAGGAGCAAATGCAGCAGCTATCTTTATAGAGAAAGATCTGCAAAATTATAGCCCAGTCAACTGAACTTCAGCCGTGGAAAAGTACTGAAGAAAATAATCAAACAATTTGTAAGCACCTGCAAGGAAACAAGGTAGCAACAGACCACATGGATTGTTAGGAACAAACTGTGTCAAACCAATCTGATCTCCCTCTAAGACAGGGTAATTGGCCTTGTGGACAGGGAAAAAGCAGTAGGTGGTTTGACTTTACAAGCATCTCGACACTCCCTCATGTGACATTCTTTATAACCTAAAGAAGCATAGTTTAGGTGAAATTGCTGCAGAATGAATGCCAAAGAAGTTGGAAAACAAAACTGAGGATAAGATATCTGTGGAAAGAGAAGTGCTTCACAGAAGTCTGTCCTCATTCTGCACTACTTAATATTTTCTTAATGACCTGGGTTGATGGAGCAGACAATATATTTACTAATCATTTACTTATCATTTACATGCTGATGACATGCTGGGAGGGAATTTTGACTTTTTTGAAATTTTTGGTTGCAGGATTAGGAATCAAAATGTTCCTATCTGTTTGAACATGCTGGCTGCAATCCTGTGGTGTTGCAGAAGTGATGTAAAGGCAGTTCCCATACCAAGCCATGTGAGTGGGAGTGATGTCAGCAGTGCCTGTGAAGTGCATCTTCTTTTCTACTGAGCCCTGGAAAGACCTCTGCAGAGGGGGATGCCATGTCTACAGCTAGGTGCCAGATTTCAGAAAAATCTGGACCAACTGGAGGAAAATAGTTAGAGTGGCTGAAGGCCTGGGAGCTACCTGAGGCTTATGAAGACACTTGGAATGAACAGTTCATGTTTAATCTAAAGGAGGGAAGCCCAAGTGGGATATAGTGCCTGCTTTGAATAGAGGCAGAACTAATAAAAAGAGGACATAATTATCCTACTTTACATTTTATAATGGAGAGAATGAGGCATAGTTATCTGGAAGGTTAAAATTAGATGTTGGGAAAAGCTATCTAACGTGACAGCGAAACATTGGCATAGATTACTGGTGGAATCTGTGGGTTTCTATGACCGTGGTTAGGACAAAATTAGCTAAAAACTGGAATAGCTGCTCCACCTGCGACTAACAGATTGGACTACATAAAGTCTTGAACCTTGACCTTCCACCCATAATTTTTTTATGATTCTACACCATTTCCCATCAGTACTCTCAGGGAGATGGCAAATCCAACATTTTCCAGCTATGTTACACATACAGTCACTGAACAGTTCAACTGCTGTGCACATGCACAATAAATCTGAAACCTCTAGGAAGCTCTAGAATGAGAGGGCACTTTGCGTTTTGCAGCTCTGTATGCAAGGCATGCACACAGAGCAACTATGTAGCATGTGCACAATGTGATGGTTGAGTCTAGGAGGAGTTTGAGTCTCTGCACATTTTGTATAATGCATATATTTTTAAAAATAACTGGAATACCCAGAAGCCTGGCAGCTTTCTTGTTGGAGGTCCAGAAATAATTTAAACAAATATAAGAAATTCTCAAAATTTAGCCAGGCATAAAGGAATATGGCTACTGAAGTTTGGATTCCCAGTAACCTTAGGTGTAACAGCAATGTATAAGGGATATTTACAGGTTGGTTTCTAACTCACTGCTTGTGAGGGAGAAGCTAGCAGAGGGGTTGAGGAAGCTGAAGAGTCACCTTAAGGCCTGACCAGAGATTGAGGGAGGATTTAATCTTTAACTTCCTACATAATTTCCCGCACCCCCTCTGCTTTACAGACATGATGGTTAAGCTGTAAATGTCCTGCTTAAAAAACAATGATAGTTATCTATGGCATGAAATTGCATTAAAATACTCTCTTTTCATCCACTATAATTTCCACTCCAGAAATAGCCTTAAGGAGAGGCAACTATTAGATTATGAATTAGATTCTAGATGACAGAATCAATTTGAACTTGCAATAGCTGACTTTTCCCAATTTTGGACGTGTATATATATGATATAAATTATATTTAATGATTGTTGTGCATTTTCCATCCAAAGACAGAAGGAGGCACAGAAATTACAGAAGCAGTTGCTTTAAGTGCCATCCTGCATAGGTGGATATAGTAGACATGCCAGAATGATGACTGTATGCAACAGTGATTGGTATCTGGCAGGAATTATGGGTATGCACACCACAGCTAGAGGAATGAAGTGAATGCGAGAAGAGGAAAGTGCATCATAATACTTCATAAGAATGAATTGAAAACTGCAAAGGGCCTTATTTGTATTTCTTTTACATGAGTTTTGCATGCTGCTGTCAACAGTGAAGGTAGCATTGATTGATAATTGCAGACATAAAGAATAATTAGGTCTGTAACACTGAATTTTGTTCTTAAATTATGCATATAGGATATTCCTATGCCTGGGATGGTTGACTGGAGTTCTGTATTAAAAGCCTTATGAGATCAGGGATGTTGTTCTCTGCACCCAGAAAGCTGCATATTAGTGATATGGTAACAAGGTATTTTGCATAAAATAAGGAAAGAGAAAGAAACTAAGTGGAAATATAGACAACTTTTGACAGAATATTGCCCTGTATCATAACAGAACTGCTGCTTGGTCTTAGAGAGAGTCTGGAAAAACAGCAAGTGCAAAATATGGATTTAATGGAAAGGAGAAGAAAATAATGAGCTTAAATTGTGGTAAGGGATGTTAGGGTCAGGTGTCAGGAAGACCTTTTGAAGGCTAAGGAGAGGGGCCTAGGTTGCCTATGGATGTCAGGGAGACTCCATCACTGAAGATTTTTAAGAACAAGCTAGACAAACATTTGTCAAGAATGATATAGGGACAGCTGATCCTGCCTAGGGGGAGGAGATGGACTACATGACCTCTTCAGGTCCTTTCTAGTCCTATTTTTCTATGATTCAGTGAAAAGGAAATCTGAGAGATGAGGAAACACAACAAATTAGAGAAGACAGAGGTGAAAAAGACAAGTATAGCAAAAAGGGCAGAAGAGATGAAACTAAGAGGAGTGATACAAAGAGCAAGAAATACATCTTAAGCAATCCCCTGTATGATATAAATAAAGATTTTCAATTTTTTATAATGTCAGCTAGTTCATCCTGGGAAATATGGACATTGGCTCTAGTAAAGACTAAAGTCTATGGAAGGTCTGAAAAATAAATATCTTGATATAAAAAGACATTCCCAAACACTTTGAAATTCCATGATAATGCTTTACAATAGTAACAGTTTAAGTGTTTCATGCATTTATTTTTCCTGCAAATGAAGTCCTCTGTCTACATTTCCTAAAATATTTTCTAAAATACATTTGTTTTTCAGAGAGAGTAATGGTGTGCTGAGGACACTGCATGATTCACGAGTACCATGGCAGGTGAAGTCTGTTTTCAAACCTACTCATACTGTATGAGCAAGCATGGGCTCCAAACGTATTTCCTTAAATCTTGTAACAAATGGAAAAAACAAGCTAATACACATATCCCCACCTTTCATGCCAAATCCCTTTCACAGTCTACTTTGCCAGAGTATTTCACAAATACTGTACCCCATTACCCTGATTTAGGTTACTCAAATAAATGCAAGTAAGTGCATATATGAATCTGAACATGAAATGTATTTGATACTCAGTAAGCATCCTCTCTCTCAGTATAGTACAATATAGTATATTACATATTGTATAAGAGGTGTCTATACACGTTGCTTAGACTGACAGAATAGGTACATTTGGAAACTAATATTTAAAAGGTCCTTAGGTTCCCACAGGCTGTGCACATACTCTGCTTAAAATGAACACTGTGCTGTGGACATAATTAGGGGAAGGACTTTGACAGCATCTGCTGAAGTTCTTTCAGAGCCTTTCTATGGGATCACAACTACCTTCAAAGCACACTATAACTGAAGACTATAGTCTTTCAACTGGCTAAATGAGGTAAAGAATATAGCTGGACTTCTGTGGAAGATAAAATTTTATATACAAATCAGGTGCATCATTCATTTTTTTAGTCCTATCAGGAAAGATATAATGTCAATACAACAATATTATTGACAACATATTAAGCACTAATTATAAATTATGTATCAATTAATAATGTTAATTAATACTGTAAACATTACAATAATATTACTGAAACCGTTTTAAATGTGTAAACACATAATTCAAAGGTAGCCCTCATATTCCTACAGTGAAGAGAATTTTACTCTTTCTATGCCTCAGTTGCTTAGAATGACACAGGTGACATATAGTGACCATTATTCCCAATGGTTTGATGCAGTTATATTGACTTTTTTTGAGGTATCCTTCTTCTACAAGTGCTGATGCCACAAAGAAAACTGGTCAGGAAGAGACATAAGGTACAAGTCAAGTGTCCTGCTGTGGCATGGAAGGTCTGATGTAGTCCCTTGTACTAGTAAATAGTCTAGTAATCTTTACTTTCAAAAATATAGTAATATAGCCATAGATTAAATAGAATTATGCAATGATGATGGTAAAGGAAAAGAGAAAGAAGAGAGAAAAAATGTCACCCTCATAACTGAAAATCATATAAAAAGCAAAAGAAAAACAAAGTTGGGTTGAGACGATACAGTTTAGTGACTATATTGATAAACAGAGAAAGAAGAGTGCATTTCTCATAAAACAAGACAGCATCAAAGCAGTAAGAGCGTAGCAGAGAGGAAATGATTGAGAGCTGGTTAGATTTTAATGGGAGAGAATAACAAGGGATTTCATGGAGTTGTGATAACAAGATGGTAGGGTGTTTGTGGCAGGTTGAGACTGCAGAAAGAGAATGTCTAGCATGAAATTTGGCAAACAGATGTACAAGAATCACCGCAGACACATCTGAGAGGTATCTATGTCTTTTCAACAGTTAATCTGGAGCATGATAGCCAGTGACAACAAAGATGGGGAACAGACAATGTAAGAAAATGCTGCCTAGTAGCCCATTTTACTGTGTTAGAATTGGCAGAAGCCCAAAGTTGGTCATGCTATAAGACACGATAAAATATGAAAAGTTCTGGCAGGCATTGTAGATAAAACAAGACTGAGGACAACTGGGACTACAGTCCTGATTTAATGAAGCTAGTATGTAGAAATAGCCAGGCAAGAGTGAAAAACAATCTGCTTTATGAGATACACCAGAGAACAATAGAATGTCCAGAAGTTGCTTCTGTATGGGCAAGAATATAGTTATGAAAACACCGATTATTAGGAAAGCTGTTTAGGGAATTCACATACAAGAATGCGTTTTGAACTCCAGTGATCATTGGCAGCTGGATTCTTCTTAGTCGATTTTGGCCATCCTAGAATTAACTGACAATCCTAAAATAGCTACCCTAGCCCTCTCTTGTGTCAATGGAAATTATAGATATATTAAGATACCTATTAGAGATTCAACCTATCCAAAAACTTCTCTATTTTGACATTTTGGGTTGTCCACTGGACACACATATGTCTCCTTGTCTACGTCTATAAAGGAAATCCAGTTAACAACTTTACACCTGACACCTAATTGCTCTATGACTAAGTTAAGCAAGGTGAATCCTTTCCTAAATTTCATGAGACTGCAATTCATGGTTCAAGTTCTTCTGTCAGCTGTGCTGGTGTTAAGATTCTGTTGTTAGTGATATGAAAGAACGCCTTGAAAGAAATTTTTCCAATCTGATAATATATGACAATGCTAACAAGTTGCTTCAACAAGTTCATCTGTTCTTGAAAACAATGTGCCTTTAGCCATGCAACCTACATTTTGAGAAAATTCCTCTTGAGAGGCATGGAGGACGTGCAGAAGTTAAAGTTACAAGGTACACTTCTATTATGGGACACAAAAAGCTTATGAAAAGAAACATAAAATTAGAGAATAATTTCATTCTTTCTTTTTCAAGAAAGGAGACTATAAGAGAATAAAGGATTTATGCTATATTTTTGAATGATTTTATCAACCAGTAAAGGAAATATGGTGAATAATGGTGAAGTGGAATCTGCAGGAAGAACACATGAATTTCTTCAGTTAGTAGAGAATACCATGAAAAAGCTTACAAAACCTGTTTACAACATGCCAGGGGAGCATTATGACAGGTGAAATATAGAGTAGATCAGTGCAAAATGATTCACATCAAAAGGAACCATTTTAGTGACACACATGATAATAATCAGGGAAGCAAAGGTGTGTTATGGAGGATACATCTGCTTATTAAGGAAAACTGTTCAATGAACAGAGATAGATGAAAGCAGGATGTTAGGCTGAGTGAGATTAAGAAAGAAAATAATGCTGAAAATATTATAAGGTTATTGTAAAACAGTGATGCATCCTCACTGTGACCATGGCATTCAGTTCTGATAAAAAAATCTTGAAGAGATTAGTGTGGAAATGGCTGGGAGATGAACAGCAAAAATTATTAAAGGCAAAGAAAAACTTGTTAATAAATAGAGATAAAAAGGATACAGACTAAAACAGGAGTGCAAACAGCTGCCTGCTTTAGAAAGCCTTTACAATTTCTAGGAGAATTCTTGGTGTGTACACAGATGCTGCTTACATTAGCAAAATCTTGGAAAATAATAAAATACCTGAAGTTTTACCTACTTGGTGTGAGAACAATCCCCACGGTGGGTAGTTTAAAGAACATAAATCAAACCCATCTATTTATACTTACATACAAGAAGAACAGGACTACATCAGACTTGCTTGTGTACATTAAAAAGCAACCTATTTACAGCACAGAAAAAGAAGCACTGCCTGATGCTACATGTAAGTATTCTGTGAACTCATTTCCATGAGGAGACATTGAGGTTTTAGTCTGTCAAGTCTGAAACAGTTGCATGAATAAATAACACAAGTAGTCTACCTTAGTAAAGCTGACTAAAAACAATAGCTGAAGGATTTAAGTCTTCAGTCATTAGGCAAAAAGTAAGCAGGAGCATGCATTACTTAGCAACTGGAACAGTTCACAAAGGTTTAATTACTGTGACTCAGCTAACAAGCAGCAGCTCACTATCATTGCTTGTAATCACTTCTCTTTCTACTGCAGTACTTAGTTTCCAAGGAAGTGACAAGTTGAAAGTTAAACTAGGATAATCTGTAACTGGAACATTTTTACTACATTATTTATTTCCTGCAGTTATTCCTTTATGACATGCTAAAAACCTTTCCTGAGCTTGTGTTGTAATCTTTCCCCCTACTGAAGCTTCTTTCATCAAGTTATAAGACACCAAATGCCTGTGTGACACCATTAAAAAATATATTTTGAATTCCTGAGGAGCTCTCAGATTTGAAGCACTCGGTTGTTTTGAAAATGATATTTTAAACCTTATGACTAAATGTGTTATCATTAGCCAAATGCTACAGTTAGTCTAAGTCTTTACCCAGGCAATAACATAAATTCAGGATCTGCTTAAACTTCATGCATATCTATTCACTTTTCAAATGATACAACAGTTTGCATAGTTCTAGCTCAATTGTTTTTCTCTGTCCATCAGCATTATTCCTATCAAAAACCTAGCTCTTATAGCTCATACCTTTTGTGCTCCCACTGAAATTCAGGGCAAATTTTTCTCTCAGTAAAACCAGAAAGAGCCAGTAGAGGGAGCACAAACACATACAAATAATTTTCTGTGATCCCTACAGCACTGATAACCTGTACTATTTTTTCATATAGTACTTGCACTACTTTTTTCGCTTCTGATAAAAAAATACTGTTTTGATTAAGCTCCAAGAAAGGCTGATCCAGCGTCAGGAGACTGTGTTGTTTGGTGGCCCTTCTTGCAACCCCTGGGACCTCAGGGCTCCATGTAGGAAAGAGGCAGAGGCTGAACCCTGTGGAAATAGTATTGGCAAAATAATGTTTTCTGCCTCCATAGCACTGCTGCGCAGACCAGCTTAATGGGGAGCATCTTTGGCTCTTGGACATAACCAGTTCTCTGCAGACTGATATTTCTGCCGGTTGATCCTTGCACCTCAGCACATAGATGGGGTGAGTGAGTACAGTACAGTATGATGTGGTTAGACAGTGCTTTCTAACTTGCACCCCTGCTCACTCAGCAAGCTGCAGCTTTCAGCGTTTGTCCCTTTATGTGAGCCCAGTGTCACGAGCTGTGCAGAAAATGTCACACCTCTGTGCCCTCTCTGCCCACAGACACTGCTGGCAGACATTGCCTGGAAGAGGTTGCTTTGTTGCAGGACTCAGAAGGTGAGTTGCTCTGCACATGAGAATGTGTCAGGCAATAACACAGGTCCTTTATCCTCCTCTTTACTTCTGAAATTCATGAATTTCAAAGGGGATCTCAGGATTGCTATGGCTTTTGAGCACTTCCCCCATAATGGAGGAAAAGATCTAATCCCTTCAGGGAAATCGCTCAAAAAAAATACCCCATCCCACACACCCCTAGGAAACCAAATGTAAACTACTGAGTTTCCTGTTGCATTGTCAGGCTTTCCTGTGGTGGAGAGCGCAGAGCCTGCCCTCACATCCATTCAGCTTTGTTTGGAGCTGCGTACATGCAACAATCGCAAAAGCACTTGCCAGTAGTGCAAGTACATTCCCATTAAAGAAAATAGAGTTAGATAAATGACAAGTGCTTTGGAAAATTTCTATGCTAGATACCACAGAGGATAGGATGAAATAAAAGCAGGTAACCAGTGGGATGTGAAACGTTCCAGAACAAACAAAAAAGTGACCTTAGAGATCCATTGGTTCTCTATTTCTAAATTTGAAAAAAGAATAATAATAAAAAAAAGATTTAATCATTGGTTTTGGAGTTCAGGTGGCCTGGGATTCTCAGCAGCATACAAGAAGCTGCTCCCTGTGCAGGACTGGCAAACAAGCACTATCAGCAATAGGAATGCTAAGCTGAATATTTAAATGAGGGACATTTTTATAAGTACCTCTTTGGTAATCATATTTGATGAATTTTCCATCCTCAATTCCCCCTCCTTTAGATAAAAAAGGTGGGACTACAATTCCTTGCTCTACAGATGTAGGTAAAAGTAAAGGATTTGACTTTAGAGTACTATAAGAACTACAAAAGTGTTTTTGGACCTCAATGTGGTCACTGGACCCGTCCTTAAGTCTGTGAACTACCTGCTACCTTACACTGAGTAATAATTTCCCTAAAATACTTTCTGTCTATGCAAATATATATAATCATATATGATTTTCTGATAAGGAAATCTAATAAGATTTCATATTCTTCCTTCTTTTCCCTGTATGTTCCAAATAATTTCAAGCCCCAGCCTACTAGGTGACCACTAACTAAGGAACTGAACTTTACAGGCCATTCTGATACCTCTGTCTCATATTCCTATTGCATTTTCACTGCAGAAAATATCTCAGTTGGCTCTATACTGACCTTGAAAAGAAAAAGAATAACTGGATAATACTTGAATGCATAAATAAATTATGTAAGATGACATTATTAATTATTACATCTACAGTATGCAGTAATACACTAGGCAGGACAGAATTGATTTTTGTTATTAAAAATGGTAAAGAAGTGAGGGTTTTTAGGGAGGCCATGAGAGTGTCTGTGAGGAGCAGAAAACATCTGTGTGTCTGTTTTGATAATCATTCAGGCTACAGACACTTTACCTGCTGGCCTGGTTTGAGTGGTGATAGTGTTATTCCCTGGGTATTGATCACGGGGAGTATCTGGTTGCCGATGACAGTGGCGATGATCTGACCCTGCGCATTGGTCAATAACTGCGGAGTAATCGGCTGCACCTGAAGACCCTGAGCTCCACCTGCCGCCTGGCTGGACGGGACTGGATTAGGCATCAGTGGGATTGTTCCAATAATCTGGAAAAAAGAACACAGGGAGCATGCACACATGCCATATATACTTGCCACACGTAATTACTTATATTCCACGTGTTGAATCAAACTTAGGTGAAAAAAGCACAGAGAGACTGGTAAAACAGGCTGAGGGTGGGAAAGAGTCATTCCTTTACTGGGGTGATGAGAAATTTCCAATAGATTTGTCACGTCACGTATCGCCTGTACATTTTACCACTGTCTGCTGTCACCTGCAACAAATCTGCTGCAGCTGAGAGTGTATGAAAGAAATGCTGGGCAACACTCTGGGCCCTGGATCATGGTTTGTTCCCACCACTCATTTTAGCCCAGACTAAAATAGATAAAAGTATCACTCTTTTTGTCCTGCTTTCTACATAATTTGTCCAATGTTACTAATGGTGCTTGTGTAATTTTCCTTGTTTTTTTTGATAGTTGGTACTCTAGATGGCCGTCTGGTATTCCCATGTGCTGTCAGGAAAATACAAAGGGATACTGGTACCTTTCAGGGCATGCCTTATTAAGATATGTTCATAAACATGCAGCTGGTTTTGGATGACAGCTACGAAGTACAACACAACAGGAGGGCTGACATTAGATAAAATACATTAGCTAACGTTTCTGGGGCAAGTAGTTGCAGAAAGAGACACATGTGACATTTCAGACTTGAGAATACAGTGATTTCCTAAATTGTGAATGTGTCTGTAAAACTAATATTAGGATGAGATGTCAAACAGATGTCGTAAGAAAGCTTGTCAGTCAATAAACTGCTAGGCTAAAAAAAGTTATGCTGTTGCAAGATTCTTTTTACAAGTATTAGAGCATCTGAAACAAACTTCTGATGAAACTTGGGCCTAAACCCAAACTTTTTTTTTTTTTTCAAACAGCAACGTATGAAGCTGGAGTCGTAGGATTACTGCAACAAGAAAAGTAAAAATAAAAAAAGCATAACACATCTCTATTTCCTTCACATATCTCCTCTCTCTTTATCATAGCCTCCCAGAAAACATCTACCCTGTTGTAAGGCTTCCAGTCTTCCCTTTCCAGAAACCTTGCTTCTTTCTCTTTATCCTGAGCATTCATCACACTACATTGACCCTTTTGACTCCCACTACTATGATCCCAGTTTTCCTGTGTCCCTGATCACATATTGACCTCCTGGGCTGCTGAGAAAGAGGGTGGGTTGTGGCTGAGTTTTCCTTCTTTTTCCTCAGCGGAGATAGCAACAGGGTAGTTTTCATCAGTCTGTCTGCTGATTGTCATTCCATTTAGGAGCTTAGCCATCTTTTCAGATCTCTTTTTTCTGACAAATTTTATAGAAATTAATCAGCTGATTCAAAGCCATTAAGTAGGTATGGAGAGAGGGATGGATAGAAAGAGAAGTATACGTAACACTAGTCATAGACTAGTTTCCTCATGAAAATAGGCTAAAGTGTTCCTAATGAACTCAAAAGTGGTAGGTGCTGAAGTCATCATCAATTCACCAAATTTGCCCAGTTAGAAGGACTTAGCATGGGAAGACCAGAGAACCACAAAGAAAAGAAGGACAGCTCTCCTGTGGGAGAACCGGATAAAATGGCAAGCCCAGCTACTAAGCTGTATTGTAAGAGCCACATATATCAAAACTGTTCAAAAGACAGTAAAGATACAATTTAAGTTCTTCTTAATGCGTTGCTAAAAGGTAGACAGATCAATAAAGATTATTACCCCCATTTTACAGAGCATGAAAGTGAAGCACGGTGAAGCATATTCAGAGCTGGCCTTCTAAGCTGAAATTTCCTCGGAGTTTCTCTTTGCAGATCACAACGCTTTTACTTTATTATTTTTTAAGGTGTCCCTAGCTGAATGGCAGCTGATTTCCTGTTCATGTAAGAAGATGGCTATTCAGTGAGGAGAGAGGCATTTATTTACATCATTATCAGATTTCAAATTGTTTTCTAAAATCAGACTTTCAGCATGAATGAAATACAACTGCAGTGCCATACCACACATAAATATCTCCCAGTTTCTGTAGCCTAACTTATTTATGGGTAACAAATATATTATTTTATTTTAAAATAATCTCACCAAACACAAGAAATAATCCTTTTAAATTTTATCAACAGAGACATATCAAAGGCCTCCCCTTCCTTTGCCATGTCTGCAAAGGACACAACCTTGGACTGTCATTACTCCAATGTGACTTTAACTATCAAGGTCCTAATCCCAGCAAAGCAAAAAGTGCTGTGTTGGTGTTATCAGTAATAGAAATGTTTGCATTCATATTTAAAATGCATTTCTTGTACTGCAGTGGGATATTTCATAGAATGACAATGCTGAAGTGGACAGTTTGTAAGGTCAGAAGCAGAAGGCTATCTATATGTATTAATGTGTGTCACACACCATACTGTACATGGCGTGCTGTACATGCACACAGCCAGAAATGGAGCAGGGAAGACACAGATGGGAGAAGTGTTCCAGAAGGACAAATGAACAAATGCCCCCTCGGGTGTTATCGTAGGACCCAAGGGTAAATCTTAATGGGAAACAGAAACTTACTAAGATTTCAGATTTTATTTCCTTTTATACCAAAATAAAGTCTTGTCTGGTAAATAAAAAGATATCTACTTGTCTCTATTTAAACAGGACTATTCTTTATTACATGCAGCTTTGATGTGGCTAAAATCAGATTCAGGTTTCCCCTTTCAAGTTCCCCCGTGTCCAAGTACCCTCTCCTAAATATCCTAATTGCTCACTGATTCACACATAAGAAGTACTATAACTGGATCCCTTCCTTAAACCTTGTGTGACTGTCATGATGCTGAGCCAGATCCTTCTTCCTTCTAATTTTGGTATGAAATTTCACCCTGGGCCTTTCTAATCTGTCTTCTTAAATTATCGTAGAAGTTGAAGACAATTTATGGTTTTGATACATTTAAATTTTGTCAAGAAATAAAACAAGGCCATGCCACAGGCTCGAGGCACTGGCGTGCCACAGTAGACTATTTAATTGCCAGTGATTTTCCTAGTCGGGAGGCATTGCTTCTTTCTAGGAAATGCTGCTACTTCGGATTATATTCAAAGATGGTTCAGGAATAACATGTGACAGGGCCTCATCCCAAAAGATACTTACAGAGTCACACAGAATGGTTTGAGTTGGAAAGGGCCTCTTAAAGACCAACTAGTTCAACTCCCCAGCCATGGGGATATATATGGGCAATGATCTATTTCACTAGACCACGTTACTTAAAGCCCCATCTGACCTGGTCTTGAATACTTCCATGGATGAGACATCCACGATGCTATGTCTCCTCTGACACACAGCAGAATAGGCTTCTTACTCTGTCAATATTTGGACTCAAATTCATAAAAAAGTGCACTTTTCAAAGATGTTCCTGAGGAAAACTTAAAAGTTCTCATGCTACAAAAATATAGTTTAAAAATTGGGGGTTTTTTGTGGGTCTTTCACAATTCCTTTTATACATCATACGACTGAAAGCAAACACTGTTCACAAAGGAGCTGAAAAATAGGCATTATTTTGCATGCAAAACAACAACCAGACAGTTTTGAAAGTCCAAGGGTTAATTCAAGGGACCCTCTTGTCAATGCTCCTCTAAGGGAGTCAGACACAATCATCTGCATAGCACTGTTGATTAAAATAAATAATGCCAGTTTGTATCTCTCTGAGGTACAGGTTCCACATATAGGTACAAAATGCAGTGAAGGTGGAAATTGTACTGGGATATTTTATCTAAATTTAGACTTCAACTTATTACAGAAACAAGGCTTTGGTCCTCCTCTACTAAGCACTAAGACTGCAATTCTGGCCCTGTTCAAGTGACAGAGTGTTGCCAGAATCCTTGGTGGAGTCAGATAATCACTTCAAGTACTCAGTATATTTCTTTCCTTTTTGTTCATGGATTAATAGATACATCAATTGTACCTCGAGCTGCTTAGAGGGCAGTTTTTACAGAAATTAATTTAGCATTTTTCTGTTTCTCAATATTAACTAAATTTTAGAAGTCAGCTGTTTGTTTCTAACTTCAAAAGAAATTTGGGGCAATTTTTAACAGCATCTGAATATTTTTGACTGATTAATGTTAGTGTGATTTTACCACTCTTGGATTCCAAGATGTCTGACATCAGATCTCTCAGATCTTACAACTTGAATCTACCATTGCCAAGATGACTTTTGCAGTAAATTTGTAAGGCTTGGCTTGCACAGGAAATTAGTTTTTTGACCTACTCCTACATACCATGTGTGGGCTCAGTGGTCTTTGCCTACATAGTCCTGCAAACCGTAAATTTATCTGCAATGAATGAATAGCACACAATTAAAGTGAAAGTAAAATCCCAAGCAATGGAGCTGACCATGGAGGGGAAAAAACCCAAATCCTCAGTATATCAGAATTTCTGTGAATATTACCCCCAAAGGCAGGGTAATGTTCTAACACTGATTAACTGAACTTTAGTCAGTATTGTACCTTTAAACTGATTTTGGCCTTGCTCAGTAAAGGTTTCTTCTTAAAAATGAAATAGAAACATCTGATCTCTCAAAAATCTGATCTTTTGATCCTTAAGAAAGAATAGCATAAAAAAAAAATCCTTTCTTATCCTTCCTTCAGATTTAATTGCCTTTGTAGTTTACTGTGCTGTAACACACATGCTGAAACCGTGGACAGAAGCTGAGTGATTGCTCATAACTTCTGGGGATAAATGTCTAATTGCAGCACCATTTACACTGCAGATACAAAACTAGATTTTGCATAACTCTATGACAGACTAATAGATGATTTCCCAGTAGTGAGTCTTTCCTTGTGGCTCCTAATAAACCGATTGTGTCTTGACATTAGGTAAAGTTACCATGATACTCTAAAATGAAACATACAACAGGTTTTTATTAAGTTCTTCTCCCTCTCCTCTCCTCAGAAACAGGGATGGTGCCTTGCTTTATTGTTTTCCTAGCACAACCAAAGGAATATTACAAATTGTAGCCAAATGGATAGTTCAACAGCTGCCTTTGTTTCTGCTCTGAAAAGGGTAATTAAAATCAGACCAGCTACACTAGTTTGTTTCTATTGTCAGCCAGGGCTGACATAAAGCAAACAGTGCCATTTCATCTCAAAAATGTCTTTAACTATAAAAAGAAAATACTAAGTATTTTTAGTAGTACCATCACAATGAACACCTCTTCAATTTGATCAGTGTTACAGCTCATTAAATATTGAAGGTTAATTATTCAGTTTTGAACAACAGAACAATATAAAAAGAAAACAATGAAACAGGGGAAAAGTGAAAGAAGCAAAAAAAAAAAATTTCAGCAAAATGAGACAAGCCACCCTATACACCTAGATACATGAGGCTGTTGGTGGATAAGAAGATGACCTGGCAATGAGTTCTTGAGGCGCTGAAGGCCAACTGCATCCCAGGCTGTATCAGAAGAGTTCGGGGGAAGTGTTTGTCTGCTACTCTGTCCTCATCGAGCCCACCTAGAGTGCTGCCTTCAGCTCTGGAGCCTTCAGCACAAGAAAGACAGGGACCTGTTAGAGCAGGTCTGGAGGAGGCCATAAAGATGATCAGAGAGCTGGAGCATCACTCCTATGAAGGCAGGCTGAGAGAGCTGGCGTTGTCCAGTCAGGAGAAGAGAACATTCTGGGAGAATTTACAGCAGCCTCCTAGTACATAAAGAGGGTCTAAATGTTGGGGAGAGACTGTTTTACAAAGGCATATAGAACAAGGGATAGGAGACAAGGTAATGGCTTCCAGCTAGGGAGGGGAGGTTTATATGAGTTGCTAGGAAGAAATATTTTACTATGAGAGTGGTGAGGCACTGGAATAGGTTGCCCAGGGAAGCTGCGGATGTCACATCGCCAGAAATGTTCAAGGCCATAATGGATGGGGCTTTGAGTAACCTGGTCTAGTGAGAATTGTCCCTGCTCATGGCAGAACTTGTAACTAGATGACCTTTAAGGTCTCATCCAACCCAAAACATTCTATGATTCCATGATTTTCTACAATTTTGCAAACTTCTTTCAGATGCTGCTTCTGTTCAGAGATACATTGTACAGTCACTTTACCAGTATGAGTCACTTTAAGGAGATGATCTAAGGAGGAAATGACTGAGGAAAAAATATACTAATGAAAATCTGCACAGGATTCTTTGGCCTCTGTGCAGATCCCCCTTTCTTAATTACACACACGTGTGTGTGTGTGTGTATATATATATATATATATATATATATACACACACAGTATCTATGTAAATTATAAACACATAGACACAGCTATTTTTGAAAATACATATTATTTATTATCTACCAATATCAATAAACCCAGCTATTTATGTGCACTATACCGCATATATGCAATCTGTTGCCAATCCACACACTGAAAAGTTGGAATCATGAATACAAGTCAACATTTACAGACTTCTTTTGAAAGTAATGCTATTCCATCTCATTCTTTGCAGTAATGACACTATGATTCTTGAACTTCATACAGGATGAGACTACGTCTGCCTGTGTCTTTCAAATTAAAAGTGGAATTAATTCATGCAAAGCTTGCAAATTTCTTTGCTGCACTGTATTTTCTAATGACAACTCCAAAAAATGGTACAACAAAATTCTATTATAAGAAAAAGGCATCAGATAGTGATACTAGAAACAGGCCCTTATGAACCTGTATTCCTGGGTCACCATTTCATGTAAGGAATTGTAATTTTCAAGTTTAAGTATTGTTCTTATATTGTTCAACATATTGGATAGGTTATTGTTTGTAAGTATCATAATGGAACATTGAAGTATCATAATGGAACATTGAGTCCAACATGCTGCCTGATTTACTTAGTGCAATATTTTTTAGAAAATAATGTTTGTATATTAACATCAAACTATGCAGGGATTTATTTGTCATCACTGTAGGAATTACAAGGTGAAATTTTTCTTAAGCAAATACTATTATGTTCTGGTAATAGAAGCATGTGTACTGTCATAAAAAAGAATTTTTTTTTATCAAACATTATCAACATGTTTCTCATTAGAAAAATCTAAATATATATAATTATCAAATTAAAGATTAAAAATTGTGTTGAATTATGTTGAGTGTCTGCTGAATCACTCCTTTAAACGATCTGCTTATCAGATTTAACTTCCTTTCAAGAACAAGAATTAAATCAGGCATCAGGACCCTTAGAGGTCATAGTTCTCTGACTTGAGCAAAGCAGCTGTTGATTTTAATTAGATTTACAGGTCCTAAGCATTTCTGAAAATCAGCTACTGAGATTCTTATGAAAGTACTCATTATTTAAAGTTATTTGATGGACGTCTAGTATAAAATATTTTAGCAATATTTTTGTTTGTTATGACAAAATATTCACGATATGTTATGACAAAACAGCCAATACTATCATATTTGTTATGACAAAACAGCCATAATTTCTAATATCATTTGATGATCACAAAACAGAATTCAAAACTAACCATTATAAGCATTTTACTACTTGTCTCCCACGCCAAAAATAGCTTTTCTGATTGCTGTGCAGATCCATGTAGGGTGTGTACAAGCAAACACACTTTTGTATGTGTGCTTTCGGGTTTTTTTTTTTTGGTAAATCTTCTAGATAAAAAAAAATGGTATTGGTATTCATTTTCTCTGGAATTAAATACATAGCAACTGGGCCTGCAGTGTGAATATCTAGAATTAGTTACAATGAAAATATTTTGGTAAATATTCATTCACCCCTACTTTCTTTTCATGCAGGCCATGTTTTTCATAGCTGCCTACAGAAGTATCATTGTTGTTTGGCTTCTCTGAAGATTTCAATATCAACGAAGTATCAAGCATCTCAGAGACAAGAAATCCCTGCTCTGAAATAAAATATCTCAACATTTTCAAGCTTTGTGTCTGGGCTGCAGCTTCAAACCCAAACATTAATTTGTGTCTTTAGATTACAAAATGGATTTAGATTCCTTTGGAACAGGGATATTGCTCTTTTGAGCGATAATATGATTTCCTGCTACTTCTCCCTCAGAATGTAAAGAGTGGACTTGCTTCCAGTCATATCAGAATCCAACATACTGGACACACAGCACAAGAAAATGTAAGCATCCCTACACTTTGCAATGTGTGCCGTGCTGAGCCATTCAAGGATCGCTTGGGAAAAAAATTGCCCTTTCTCAGCAAGCCTAAATAGGCCCAGCACAATGTGTGCCAATGTGATTAGGTTGCTTCCATGCTATGGTGACACTTTGTTTGAAACTACCTTAGCTACTTGGTGCTGTATTGCACTGTACTGGCCTCCTACAGAGATGCTAATGAGAGGTCAGGAGCCAGAATGGGGCAGGGTTTCGTAATTGCTCTATGACCCCGTAGTTTTTAAATAAGAGTTGCTATTGAGACATAGCCTTGCACAGTTATGAACAAGATAATGTCCTCTACTACCAAACAGTTCTCACTGAAATGGTGTGGGTTTAATTTTTCAAGTTGTAATATTACTCTTTTTTAAAAGAGATGTAGCACACTACTGGCTATGTCTGTGTCTGGATGAGCAGGGGTGTTTCTGGTATTCTACTTTTATTTCTTTCTCTTGATTGTTCCTTTCACTTGTTTTGCACAGACAAGTAGCTTGATAAAGGAGATGGCATGCTCTTCACTGCCTTTAGCAGGTGGTCACCACTGTCAATGCTTTATCTTGTGATGCCATTCCTGAAATGTTATTTGACCAGAATTACTATGAACTTGCAAGTGTATACTAAATTTAGCAAACTCAAAGACTTATATTTCTTTATAATTTTCATTGATGAAATTTTCTGAGGAAATGGAAATGTATTTTTGAAAAATTACTTTGAAGGCTTAATGATGTTTTATTCTATCCTTGACTTGTCTGTTTAGAATACCAATGGATATTTTCTTAGATACTCCATGAGAAACTGGACTGAAATCACTAGCCATCAAATAATCTTCAGATGCAATCTTTAGGACCAGAGTTCTTTAATTAGATTACAGGTCAAAGAATTTTTAGGCCATCAATATATTCTTGAATAATCTACTCTCATCTTTTCACTATCAAATTACATACACTATACAAAAAATTTATTAGCGATCACTAGACTTCTCAGTCTGTAATTCTTACAGGTGAAATTAATTTTGTATGCTGATTCATTCCATCATTTCAGATTTAGCAAAAATTCATTGCAAGAAGGTTAATAGCTATTGTAATCAATCAGTAGCAATGATACTCAGCATTGTTGTTACACAATCATATTTCTCCAAATACTGTTATAAATATTGAGCTTGCCGCACAGATGCAATGACTGTGGATGCTATGGTAGTTGTCTCTCAACCCATAACTTCAACAGAGCGCCTGTACAAGACATTTGTCCAAAATACAAAGTCATGCTCTACTTCAGATGATGTTTCTACAATTTTAGATGATCTAGACTTTAGTTAAATAAAATAGAAAAAACTGTTGGTCTTATTAATTAATGAGTTGTAACTTTTATTGTGATAGTGTACAAAACCTCAGGGCAATGCTGAGATGAGTAACTGTGCAGTAGTACACAAATCTGCTACTGTTTCAGTAGCAGAACTTTTCAGTTTTGCAGGACGTGCATTTCTTCCACAAGTGATTTTCTGACTACTGAGAACAAGCCATAGTGCTTATCACAGCATGACAACGGTTGAACAAACCATCCTGGATTATCTCCCTACCACAGTGGATATCACTGTGGAATATTCCAGCCTACAAAGTGGAATTTTGCTATAATGCACCGCAATTATGTGGTAATTGACTGCAAGAAGGAAAAATCCATTTTAATGAAAGAAGGTAGGAAAACTTAGATAGATCACATGTAAACTCTTGAGTGGAAAAAAGTCATGACTCCAAGTTTCTAGACTTGAATGTCTAGGAAAAAAGTCCTTCCTGAGATCAAATATAACTTCTTTTTGTCAGGCATTCATCAGAGAGTTGCTTGCTTTTTTCAGTACCAATGAAAATTTGATAACTAAATATAAGCCATGTCTTAGTCCTTCTTACCTTGTGAAATTTGTTCTGGCTCCTGGTTCAGCACACTGCTCTGCCAGTCAGTTCACCTTTGAAAAGTTTCTAGAATTCCAGTCCTCCATTCAATCACCTGTAATATGTTTGTATAAATACTATTTACCTCCCTTCCAGTACTCCTATAAGCCTTAAGCAATTCTTGTAAGGTTACCTAAGAGTTATGAAGAAGAGATACTGTAAAAAGGTAGGGTATTTTTATGTCAAAGATGACTATCTCATGAAAATACAGTCAGCTGGTTTTCTTCTTGAATGTTAATAGCAGGACTGTGTGTTTCAGTGTTTGAAAGCATGATGACTACATGATTCCACATTGTCAAATGCATCATTGATCTATTTCACCTGAGCTGACAGAAAGAAGGGAAAGAACGATGCTCTGTCCGCATCTTACAGCTTGGCTTAAATTTGTCCCCTCTGAACACCACTCTATAGGAACTATGGTTGTAAATTCTGTAATACAGATACTTAGTATCTACTACAAATGACTTGTCCTAACCTCTCTCAGGAGGAAACATTCTGATGCAAGGGCACTTAACTCAGGAGGTAGCTGCCTGTGGGTCTGGAGGTGAATATCCAGCATTCAGTCACCACTCCATTTCCATTGGCCATTTGAATCCCTCTCAAACTAATTTTTGTACGCTCAAGATGCCCCCTACTGAAACAAATACTTAAGAATTACAGTTAAATCTAACTAAATGATTCTCACATTTAGGGAAGACATAGCAAGAGACTGTGTTTATGAACCTGTGAGGAGAACATGCAACTTAATTACCAGTTTCATTCAGGCCTGGTCTGTAAGTCTGCTTAAGGAAGAGTTAAAAAACTATGATTTTCTTATTAAAAACAGCAGTGGCCCTGAGGTAATCCCATCTTCAGCACCTACATTGCTACTGTGCAGAAGCAACATGTTCCTGATACACACAGGTAAATTGAAATTTATGTATTTTTATATTTTATATTAATTTGAACTACTTTATATTTCCCTTCTGCTGTCAGCAGACCCCCTGTTCTGTGGAACGTAGAAGATCACAGACACTTTTCTATTCTTGTGTATTGTCTCTGTAGCAGTCCTAAAAGTATTTCCTTTTCAATTGTGATCTGCAGGGGACCAAAGGTGAGGGGCTCCTTTACTTTTTTGACTCAAAGAAAGGGAAGGACAAGGGCAGAAATCAACTGTTTCCAGAATCCCTTCTCTGTCTGTGTAGTTGTCACTTGTATTATATCTACATTTTCAGTTATTTTAGGCAGGCCACTGTTTTTTTTGGATATGTTAGAATAAAACCTTAGTACAGTGTTCCAGCATGATTGTGTATTCCACTCATGATTATGGGGGTGCTGTAGAAAATAAATAACAATAATCTTATTTGTCACTAAAAAAATTAAATTTTAATATTACATACTAATCTCACATTTCCTTGGTTAAGATGACTGAAGGCTGTGATGCACTCTATCAAGACTTCCAAGTGGGATGCTAATGCTGCACTTTCTGATAATTTTAACTGGATTACAGTTACTGAGGGAAAAACAAAGGGGTGCTACTCTAACTTCATCGTTACTGAAATGCTTCCTTTACAAAAGGAAAATACATTAATGCCATTTTAAACATGGTGTAGAATGTTGAAAATCATAGCTAAAACCTGGGGAAAACATGCCGTGGTAGTCTAGAACTGACCCTTACGCTTATAATTTATTTTAAACATTTCCCTAGAGCTCTTGTTTTCCACGTGTTACTCCTGCAGCTGTGGCAGCTGGGGTGTCAGTGGACCTCAACAAATTGCACTGAATAAAGAGATCCTTACCAAGTTTTGAGGACATCATTCACAGTTACAGCTACAGACCTCTTGTTACCCAAGATGTTCCTCCACAGGGTCATTCAGAGCACTTCCACGGCTTGGCTTTGCCAATCCACACTTGAAATCACAGAATCATCTTGGTTGGAAAAGACCCTTGAGATCATCAAATCCAACCATAAACCTAACACTGCCAAGTCCACCAGCCTAATTCAATTCAACCTCTCTCTCCTGGCATGTAATGCCTTAATATGGAAAAGATCCAAATGAGACAAGAAGGCTCCTTATGGACTGATGTACTATACTCAGTGCCTTAAAGAATCAGAGAATCTTAACCACAGATATTTTTAGCATATGAAAGGGTAAAATTATTAGTAAGGGTCATCAGATGTTTCTTCCTTCATTCAGGTCTTAATTTGTCTCCCTGTTAACAACACAAGGAGCAAGATATTAAATAGGACTAAAATAGGTGGAATCTTCTATAAGGAGAACAAAGCAGATGTGAGCAGGGGAAAAAAGCAACTGCAAAATGAAATTTCATTTTAAATATTTTTAAAATGCATATTGTACCATGCATATTGTTACAAGAACAAATGTTCTTGTAACACATTTTTTCAAAAACCAGCTCAGTCTCAGCAATAGGAAACCTCCAAAACACTTGTTATTTAATCTTGGAGCAATAGTGGAGAAGATTTCCTGGAATATGGGAATTACAGCAGAAGAATGAAGAGATGAGTGAGGTGCAAATGCCATAGTATAATTCATATATGGAATATTTTAATTGCGGGTAATGGCAGATTTTCAAATTGATAAGTCAAGGCATTGTGCTCATTTCTGAGACAGAACTGAATATATTAACTGACCTTGAAACAATATCAATATTTCTTCCTGTGCAGAGCACAGCACAGTAAAATGCACTAAAAGATGAAAGCTCTTTGATCCTTTTGTATGCTTAAAGATACCAGAACAGCACTAATACATTTTGAGGAAGACACTAGAGAGAAAAGAAACATTGTTTGCCAAGACAGAACAATATCACAAAATAGTGACACTGGGTGTATTAAGGACTACAGAAATATTTATTGTTCATAGTTCTACCCACATGAGTCTCTCAGGTCACAATAGATTCCTTCTTTCCCCACTTTGTTCAGGTGAAGTCATTAGTATGCAAACACATTTTATCTTGACATACACCATAGCTCTATCTTTTCAGCCCCCAATATTAGGGAAAGAAAAGTGTCTGGGATTATATCACAGTATTGATCTTATGACCCACGAGCAGACTGAATAACTGGAGTCCCAGAAGACATTTGCAAGAGCCATTGAACCTCTCTTAATAGTCCAGTGGTTCAGCTGCGCTCAATGGTTTGCCATGGCTCTGCTGCCTATTACCAGGTAATATTTTCTAGGAAGTTTTCATCACTTGACTTTGCATTTATTAGTGATGCCAATTAACTCTGGGCTCAATTTCAATTTGGAGCTATGTTTGCATAATACTATCAGGTTTCTCTCTGACTTGACTTCTGCTAATGAAAATCAAAAGTAAATCTACTGACCTGAATGCAATGGCCCCTGTGACTTAAACATGGCACAGACTGGTATCTGGGTCTAGATAAAGTCTGTAGTTCCTTTAAAATTATGAATTGTCTCAGGCTAATTTGTACCCTGAGCAGCCTGCGTCTGGTTGTGACTGCTTATCTCAGGCTTTGGTTTCAGCTGAAACTAGAAAACTGTAGGGATTCTTCCACCTTTTCCCTGTTCATGTAGAACCTATTTTGCCCAATGGAACAGCCCCAAGAAAACCAACAGGATGACTCATGAGTAATTCTGGAAAGAAAGTGGGAAATAATGTCAATTTTTTTGTTTTCACTTCAAAATGGTACTTAAACTAAATTTCAATTTAAAATTAAATAAAAATCTGAAAAAAAAAATCAGGCTAGATTGAGCCATTCTGCTCAAATATGAAATATTTAATATTCTTTTTAACCTTTCTAGGTTAAACCAGAAAAAAGCGCCACTACATTGTCAAACAGAAAATGTAAAAATAACATACTTAAATCTTGCCCAGACACTGTACTTTAATTTTTTACGGAACAAAATTTGTCAAAATGACACATTTTATATTTAGATTCAATGCCATTTTTCCATCAGAAATCAGTGATGAAAAAAATGTCGTTCAGTTCCACTCACAGTGCTGCAGGAGTTTATAGAAAAAGATTGCTAAATGAGGTAATAATATGTAATTACAATTCAGTCTTTAACATAAATTCAAATACTACACTAGAATTCTGAGGGGTGGTTCTAGACACATAATATATTACATCAAAGCTCACTGATTTCACTGCTGATAAGGTCTAAGGGCACTTGAACTAGGGCAGGCTCCAAGAGGGCAGCTAGGGGGTTGAAGCCTGATGTGCCAGGTACTGGAGAAAGAAAAGATTGAAGTAGACCCTGTTTTAAAAAGGTAGAGAAAGCCCACATGCTGTCAGAACAGGTAATGTGCTGGCATATTCCAATGGCACAGAATAAAGTCCTGCTTCCCAAGTTAATCTGTGCCTGAGAAAAAGAAAGGAAGAGAACAATCCTTTCTCAACTCTCTCTTCCCCAAAGCTATATACATTTGTTGGGAGCATAAAACTTCCATTTATTCTGTTGCTTTTAACAGGGATTCTTTTTTTAACCTCTTGGGATATAGACAATCTGGTCTCTAGGTTGAGTTGCTGCAGAGTGGGGTAAAATGTAAAAGTTTCCTGTCTACTGTCATTCTTCCTCTAGTCCATGGTCTAAAAACATTTGTATGGATTTCTATCCATCACCTTATCCTGAATGATTCTCAAAAACCTTAGTGAGTCTCGCACGATAATGGGCAATGAGATGCTGGAGAGCATCACCACAGAAAGGGACCTGGGGGTCCTGGTCGATGGCAAGCTGAGTGTCAGTCAGCAGTGCCCTGGCAGCCAGGAGGGCCAAGCGTGTCCTGGGGGGCATCAGGCACAGCATCGCCAGTGGAGCAATGGAAAGGATTGTCCTTCTCTGCTCTGCACTGGTGCAGCCTCACCTCGAGCTGTGTGTGCAGTTTTGGGTGCCACAATGTAAGAAGGAAACAAAGCTATTGGGGAGCATCCAAAAGAGGGCAACCAGGATGCTGAAGGGCTTTGAGGGGAAGCTGTATGAGGAGTGGCTGAGGTCACTTGGTCTGTTCAGCCTGGAGGAGACAGGGGAGACTTCATTGAGTCTACAACTTCCTCATGAGGAGGGGCAGACACTGATCTCTGTGGTGATCTGTGACAGGACCCAAGGGAATGGCCTGAAGCTGTGTCAGGGGAGCTTTAGGTTGTATATTAGCCAAAGATTCTTCCCCCAGAGGGTGGTTGGGCACTGGAACAGACTCTCCAGGGAAGTGGTCACAGCACCAGGCCTGACAGTTAAAGCAGCATTTGTATCGTACTCTTGGGCACCTGGTGTGATTCTTGGCGCTGTGCTGGGCAGGGCCAGGACTTGGAGTCAATGATCCCTGGGGGTCCCTTCCAGCTCAGTATATTCTCTGATTCTCTGATAGTTGAGTTGGTGCATCTACCAGCTTCCCTCATTGTCCCCTCCCTGCCATCACCTCAGAAAAAAACCAAACAGAACTAAACGGAACCAAGCCAAAGCACAACAACAAGAAAAACCCCCAACCAAAAATCAAAAGCAAAAAAAAAATCCCAAACCAAAACAATCCCCCCCCACCAAATAAAACCCCAAAAAACCCACCCCCCCAAAGAAAAACAAACCAAAAAAACAAACCAAAAGAAACCAATCCCAGAATCCATTTCTCAGATTAAAAAGAAAGTTCATCCAAGCTAAATGTGTGCAAGATTTGTCACCCAGGATGCTTCACTAGAAATGAAAATGTAAAGATNCCCACCAAATAAAACCCCAAAAAACCCACCCCCCAAAAAAAAAAACAAACCAAAAAAACAAACCAAAAGAAACCAATCCCAGAATCCATTTCTCAGATTAAAAAGAAAGTTCATCCAAGCTAAATGTGTGCAAGATTTGTCACCCAGGATGCTTCACTAGAAATGAAAATGTAAAGATGTGTAAACAACAAATAACCTCAAAAAAGGAATTAGCATCTCAAAAAAAAAAAAAAAAAACAGAAAAGATGAAAGTTATCAAATATGCATTTGTTTATCACAGTCAAGTTTTATGATTCAAACCTTATTCATATATATTTTATGAAGAGAATATCCATTGTGGTGGCAAAATTAAATGTATTTTGAAATTTGTATGTGACATTTATCTATCTGCTCTATCAGAAAAAAGTTGTCATATTCATTCAGACATATATTACTTTTTCAATTTCCTGTCAGTAATGTGTTTTTAATGTTCTTTAAGGGGAGACCACAGGATTTCTCATTTCTCACAACAAAGACCAAAATGCTTTAGAATTATGTTGATGAGTTTATACCTAAAAAAGTTGCATCACCTATTTTTTTAAGAGATGAAGAGTTTGTTCTTATCCATGATAATCATGGGGTTTGGGTTTTTGTTTCTGTTTTTTGTTTTCCTTTTTTTAAAGATACAGAGTCAGGTAGAGAATTGTCTGGTCTTTTTTTCCTTCTTTTAAAGAAGTTCATCATACAAAACACAAACTTATGATGCAATTTTATGATGATTCAGGGTCTACTGTGAGCCACAAGAGATAACAAAGAAAAAAAACCCACAAGTATTGAAACTCCTTATCACATATCTTCCCTTCCAAGGGGATGATTTTGATAGAAAGTTCATATAAACCCAATGCTTTGAATAAACAGTGTTGTGAAGCAGGCAAGGCCAAAGGGTGATTGTTAGAGAAGAAACAGAAACCAATTAAGAGGGTTAATTGACAAGATGATACAGCTGTCATGCAACACACTGCCTGGAGAGGTGGAAAGTAGAGATGACAACTTCTTTCCCTGATTTGCTATTAAAGGGACACTGTAGTGAAAAACTTATGCTGTATCCCATAGGCTCAGTGCAAGTCCTGTGAGAGACGATGAAGTGCAGAGAGTCAAGCCCTGGGTAGAAAAGACACTTGATTCTTATGGGGTTTCTTTGATGGTAATGACCCCATCCCCAATACAGAATAAGGTACATTTTGATGGTAACAGATCAGGAGAATTCCATGACTAACATTCAAGTTTCATTTCTAAAGAAATGCAGAACATCTGAAATCAAATTTGAAGGTATGCCTCCCCTTCTAAGTGTACACAGTATCTAGGAGTAAGCACTATTTGGTAAAGCTGGCAATAATTATGATGGTGCAGTTTAGATTAATTTTTAGGACAGAAATTCTAACATGATAAGACTCTTCCATGACATTTGTGACAGCTGATTGTTGGAGCTGTGCTGGAAATACATTTATGCTGGTCTGTGGTCTGAAGATTTAGTGTATCCCTTTTCTGTTCTAACCAAAATAGCAGAGAAATGGCCAGAGAAATGTAAAAAGCAATCTGTCAAAAGGAGAGACATCTTCCCCACTGCTACAGGTTCAAAGATTTTTTTTAACTAGGAGAACCTCAGACATGTAAAGTCTTCATTTATGCATAACTGATTTTTAAATAACATCATCCTGCAGATGGAATACTTAATCTTACTTGAAAAAAAAGACACTCAACAGAAAGACCCTCCCCTTCTGATTGCAAACCATCATTTAGTTGAAGTATCAGTAAAGTTAAGTACACTTGAAATAATTCAGATAGATACCATTACCTTGGTCTCTATTTATCGGGGAAAAACAAAGGTAGCAAAAAAACCAGGAACACACTTTTCATGAGAAAAATGAAGAATGCCTCTAGACTCATTTAAAAAATAAGGCAGGTCAGCCAGTACTAAGTTTTGTAGGTCCATCCTCATCCTACCAGGATCTGTTATAACTACTGTGACTGCTGTGGTGAACTTCAGGATAACATTACCAAAACGATTCAAGTACCATTAAAAATAACTACTGTGTGGCATTGTAGGCATGGAATTGATGTCATTTAATGTTAGACACCTAGCATTAGAAATCCAGTTATAAACTGTCATTAAAGTCTCTATTCAATGTAGAGAATAAAGAATCTCTGCAAGATAATTCATCGAAGCCTAAAATGCCTGCCTTAGATCAGTCCTATGTTTTATTTTTTGAGAGTCTCTATTTGTTTCAGTGATGACAGAAAACACTAAACAACGACAACAACAATTTGATTGGATGCATCTTAAGTTACATTTCATGTGGTTAAAATTAGGGAAAAGCAATTTAAAGTCAGGAGCCGAAAGAGATGTAGGACTCTGCTGAGCAGTCAATTCTAATATTGACCTACAGTCTCTAGGTCATTTGGAAAACAGTTGCCTTTTTACTGACCATCTGAATCTCAGCTGTACATAAAATGAATAAATAAATTTAAAAGGGTAAAATAATTTAAAAGAACCCCTAAAATTAAAATAAAATCTCAGGGACTTTGTTCTGGGAACGAGACCCAACTTTTCTTTATTTTTTCTTTTGTGAGTTACTATTAAAATAAGACAAGGCTTTTAGAAGACCTCACTGGTTGAAAAGATGTTCAACACATGCACAAAATGAAATCTGTTTGACCATTCTTGTCTATTACAAATATAAACACGGAGATAGAGATGATTCACTTAAATTCCTTCAACTTGACTGGTAATATCTTGACACATTTCACTGGGGAGGGTATAACTTACACAGCTCTTTAAAAGTAAGTTTAAAAAAAGGACACTGCAATGACTGTGGACCGAAGATTTATTAGAAAGATTCCCTAACCATCTCTTGGAAGTAAAATTTCCATTCTGTGCAAACTCAGTGAGAAATTGCTTTCTTGACATGATACTCATTTATCTCCCTTCACTCTGTGTTATTTGAGGTCTCCTTTTGCATCGTTTGTTGGGTAGTATGAGGCCGATTTAAACATTTCTACATTTGTGCTGTTGCCAGAGACCACAGTGATTTAGTGAATCAGGCATGCATCATTCATGTTTGTTCCCTCTTTTCACTGCATATGATTTTAAGGAGAAATAAAAGGCAAGAGGGAGCTAAGGGTACAACTTGCCTCAGCAAGTGCTTCTTAGGAAGGGCCCTTTCCATTGATGGATCAGGTTATGAGAATTCAAGCTTGACTCAGTAATATTTAACATATGTATTTTTATTTGTATTTGAAAAAGAAGTCTTTTGTTGTAGCATGTTTACTTGTGACATTTTGTTCTCAACATACAGGGTGTAATACATTGTTGGTTAAGGACTTCCATGTAAGCAAAGCTCTAAGTATCCATCATTGTATACACAGAAGCATGAACTTATTTGAATAGACAGATAGGTTCTGTCTGTATATTACTAACAGTATTTTTAGGTCAGTAGTCTAATACTATAATTTTAAATAATTACCATGAGAGGCTGGCAAAAATCTTGTCAAGATTTTGTTCTGTACTCATTTCTAGCACCCCCCTCTGCTCCTATAAAAACATATTTTTGATTGCAATTTCAGAACTTTTCCAATCAGCTCTTAGACTTCATAGATGAGAATCAGGGCTTCCTATGCCTTTCTGTATCTGGTGAACTGACAATCATGTCATTTTGTTCTCTTTGGATCTTCGTGGACAAAAATTTAAATTCAGAATATTTTTTTTTTCTAAGCAGTTATTAAATATTTAATCTCAGTCTCTGGGCAGATTTTTGTCTTGGCTGTTGTGGCAAAAATTCTCAGATGTGGTAGAGAAGAATGTGGTGCTCTTTGCTGGTATCAATTACATGCTAATCTTATTCAAAGGTGATGACCTTATGATTTATCTAACCTCTGTGTGCATTGGTTCTTAAATTTTCTGCTTTAGCTAAAGGAGTATCTTTCAACAATAAACTTAACCAAAAACTTCATGTCTATGTGACATCAAAGATAGGTGGCTGTCTCCTACAGGTGTCTCTACAGGAACAATAGCTGTGACAGCTGGGATATTTTGGTGCACAGTGTAATGAGAGACATTCTCTTGGGTATAAATAGACTATCCAGGAGAGCAACATATAGATTTAAACATACAGAGTGGTGCACTGTAGTTGTTAATAATAATTGTAAGAGACTGTAAATACAAAACCCTTACATCAGTATCTCTACAATTGAAATTAACAGATCTAAAGTGCAGATCCCAGAAGATGTGATTTAAATACCTGAAAATGGAAGCCACCTCACAGCACTTTGTAGCACCTTGCAATGCCTCTGTGGAGGTGATGTTCATCAACATGACAGATGTTAGGAAACAGGCAGACCATGCCATCCTGTGGGCAGATGTTGGGAAATAATTTCCCTGTAATCCTACCAACAAACCTCAATTTTCTTGACCTTCTGATTACTTCACTCTGATCTCTTGTGCAGAGTTATCAGTAGTACCAGTCTATATAGTACCTGATAATAGTGAAAGGGTAGAATGTTAACATCCAATATCTTTTCAGTGTCACTTTGTAGTCATTCAATAGTACTTATATGTTCGTGGGAAATTGAACCCCTGGAAAAATACAGGCCTGGGTTTATTCCTCATATATTAATATGGGCATTGAATTAATAGAATGCAGACCGTTATGGCATGCGTACAGTCATGATTACACACTTCTAAAATTACACTTGAGACAGATCTGAGCTAAAACAGAGCAGCACATCATCTCCCATGCCATGATGAGAAGGTTTAGTTCATTTTCATTTGTCACCAGAATAAAGATTCAACCTACCCCAAAGACAGAAGCATGACTCAAGAGGTAACTAAAATATTTATAATTTCATTTTCCTGTAGGTACTTGTATCTCTTCTGAGGACATGAGCAGGAATTTCCAGGTAAGCAAATGCTCACCTGAGTATATGTATACATGCACACATGCATGGGTTCAACTAAGTGGGAAGCAATTCAGTCAAAAAGAATGTAGGTATCTTCTCTATTTGAAATGTTTTAAGATTTTGTCAGAATATGGCAATAAGACAGAGAGGGAAGAACATTTTTCTGGGTTGGCCATGGGAGGCCTAAAGGAGTATTGTGCCATGTCTGAAATGGGACTAAAGACTTCTGTTTAACTAATGTTTAACTAACTGAATCCCAGATACAGAGCGAGGCAAAGAACTTTTATCAGGAAAAGAAAATGGTAGAGACAGGGGAAGTAGAACAGAAACTAGAGTTGAATACCTTGGGGTGTCTGAGGATGTGTTACTGACATTGGCACCAGATATCTGTTCACCTGTACTCTTGTTTCCACATGGCTTTATGCTTCCACTTATGGAAGAAACCAAAAGAGCAAAACCAGAACAAATGAGAACAAATTAAGGCAAATAAGAAGAATTGAGAAGAAAAGAAGAGGGAAATTTTAGCATGGCAAGTGGTGCCAATTCCCCCTTAAAGCTGGTAAACTGCATGACTTTAATATAATGTTTTTACTTTGAGGCTGTCTATTTGAGCTATCAAGTAAGACATATCTCAGCTAAATGTACGGCTCTCAAAGAAGAGAGTGGATTAGGCCTCTGGAGATGATGACTAACAAGTTTAATTTTAACTTTTTTCAGTTGGGCTGCAATGACCTATTTATACAATTTCTTCCTTGCTAGCTAGCTAGCTTTTTTTAACATTACAAGGTGTACCTGGCCTCTCTCATCTCTCTCTAAACTGTCTCCCTGATGTCCTGATCACTCTCTGATCTATTTCTCTATCTGCTGGGTGAATGCTAATATGACATATCCAACCTCTAAAACAAACCATTTATTTTGAAACTTGGCTATGTCAGAGCATTTGATGCGTCAAACATGAAAATGAATGTATATTTGGATATTGGGTACATCATGTCTTGATATTAAATTATCCCCTGAAAAGAGGATTGATTTTTAAACGGGCAGGATATATGTATTGCTGCCTTGAATCTCTCACACAAAGCTAGACATGAGCGGTGTCTAGGAAAGGTTCTCTATGAAGCAGAAACAGAATTGCTCAAGGGCTATGAGTGTTTTCTTTATATTAATAAATTCTTCTTTGTGCTTAAGGAGATTCTGTCATTCTCCTCCATTATTATGTGACAATAATATATTAATCTTCTATGAGAGATACTTATCCTAGAGATAATACTTAATTAATGTGTAAAGAAGGAAGTTTAAGTGAAAAAGGTGCTTTAAAAATCATATATATTTAATACATTGGCAAAGATATTTCAAAGTTCTTTTTTCCTTTTGATATCTGGGCCATTTGCATACATACACACTGAAGCCTACCAATGTCAACATCTGAAAAAAAATGACAAACTGAGATATATTTTTAGAAAAATAGATGGAGTGTCCATTCATGGTTAGGACTGATTTTTTTCTGCTTGAAATTTCCCTGTCATCATTCACAGACCAACACACAAAAGAAGACAACACAATTCTTTGCAGTGCTCTAGATTCAGATCAGAGGGCAGAGAATCCTCCCTCTTACAGGACAATTCCAGTTCGGTGTGCTACTTGGAAGCTTGTGGATCCGCACGCTGAAGCCTATGGGTCTGATCTGGCTGGTTTTCCCTATGAATGCTGCATTAATATATTTCAGTGGCTGGCTTACTATCAAATGAGTCAATCAAGTATTTCTGCAATTTTCTCTTCATTATGTGAACACTGCTTGGGGAAGACATATTTCTCAATTTTCAAATTCTTCAGAAGATACTGGTAAAATATCTGGACTCCTTTTCCTTTCAGATTTCAAACAAATCTGAAATCAAATCCCATGATTGCACTGCAAACATGGGAGCACAAAATCTTTTCTCACCTGTATCTATAAGACATACGCATAGAAATGTCAAGACTGCAGCTCAATAAGGAAGACAATGACTTTCATTTTTATGCATGAAGACTTGTAACTTCTAAGATATTCCAAGCCTCACCAAAACAGCAAAAGTGCTTTATCAGTGAGTCAAGGACCAATAATATTTAGCATTTTAGACTAAATTACACTTTTGACAGAGTGATCTGACTTCTTTCCCCCTTTGCCCAAACAAGCACTTTTGGGTTTGTTTATTCTGAATATCAGTGCCAGTTGAGCAGATAGTAAAATTCTGACACTGGGATAAAGCATACAATAGATACAGGACAAGTTAGCTATAATCTAAATAAGCCTAAGCACCATGTTAGACAAAGAACTATGACCGGAGTTTTTCCAGAAATAATAAGGCACATTTGGAAAGATAACTCAAATTCTCAGATTTGGTTCACTATTCCCTCTGCTTTCCCACAGCCTCTGTATAATCCATCCTGCATAGCACTCCCTCATAAGAAGGAGAAGTCCAAAATTAAGAATAGTCTTAGATTCCACTCTGATGTGAGTCTCATCAGCAGGATTTCCATCATCTCTGTTTGGATGTGGCCTCAGTTTTTTCTCAACTTTGTCAGCTCCTGAAGTGATACAATATTCCCGAGCATGACACTTCCAATGTTGGGAAACAGCAGTAATATAGAAAACACTTTTCTTGGTACCACCTACATTCAACAACTCTGTTCCCTGCTTCGCTTATGTAATCTTAAAGAATTTTCAATGTACTTAGGAAAACTTCAGTCTTTGCCTTCAAGTTCTTCTGTGGTCTGCTTCCCAGGAGCTTAAATGGCTTGCTAAAGCTGGTGGATGAAATCTATAAATACCAAATTTAGTCTTACATAACAACAGTCAAACCTTCTCTGTGCACAGCAAAGTTTGCTTTAAGGGAAAGGTCAAGGACTTGGAATGGATTCCAACAGCAGTTGAGGAACATTCCTGGGTTTATCATCTTTGGCTTCACCACATTCTGCTGCAAAACCTAAGTACATTTTTGTTGTCTGCCTTTCTCTGATGCAAATACAAACAATATGCATCTCTAAGAAACCCCTTCATAAAGATTTTAAAATCCAAACAAACACAAAACTTTAAGAGTCAAACAACAAAAAAATTCCTAACAAAGGCAGACAAAGCCAAATGCCCTTATCAAACATGCAACGTGCTATTCTACAAGTTTCTGCTGAGAGGAAGACCAATTTGTGACTATCACTAGTCATGTTTCTTAATGCTTTACTGGAAGGTGATAACATATGATGATAAGGAGAGCAGAGTAAGAACCTCTGTAGAGCAGAAAGATTTCATTGACTGTGATGTATGTCACTGGTGATAACAACGAAAATTTTTCATGCTTATAACCACCTCATGATGCTAAGATGAACAGATTATAGGAGTGGTAGGTTCTTCTTTTCGTTATTGGTTAGCTTTCATGAAAATGGTATTAAGGTTGAAGTAGTAGTAAGTTTGGTTTTCTCCTCCATGCAAAAGTAATTAAGAAGGCAATGACAAAAGGACAGATATGTCCAGTACTTCTGACTTGAAATAATTAATGTAGAATAGTAACATTTTCAAAAGTACCTAAATTCTTCAGGCTTTTAAGGCTCTCTTCAAAGTATATTTACTGCACATAATACAATGTGTTAGCAAGACCCCAGAGCTAATAACTAATGAACTAGATCCTGTGTCACCTTGTTGAGAAGCCGAATTAATTAGTCCAGCCATAACAACATCCTACTGAGAGTTTTGGCCTCTGCAATCTGTGCTTGTACAGCACTGAGACATATAAATGAACTGTTTCTGGCAATTTGCTTGCAATGCTCTGTTACAGCGCACAGACATGCCTTCAAGCACTCAGACTCCTAACACTGATTGAAGGAAATTCAAGCTTTTACAGGTATGAAAGTTGCTTTTGAAAATAAGACTTGGGCACCTCTGAAAAGATCTATGTCCAAGACACAGTACCTTGGGCAGAAATACAGGCAAGAGGCTAAAATCTGAAGTGTGTTTAGTACCCAAAGTAAGATTTGTTGCAAGTTAGGGGAAAGAAATTTCAGTGGCTTTTCTGGACAGATGTGGATCATTTACAAGCCTGACAGAAGTTTCATTACACAATTATCCTTTCAATTTATCAGTGATCACTGCTTTAAAAAAAACAAAACAGGCTAGTCAGCTCCTGGTTTAAGTTAGACTCACTCTGCCTCAATTCATTTCCATTTCATGAAACTACCAATTTGCATGACCTGAGAGCTTGGTCCATGCATTTTTACATTTATGCCATTGCGGATTCAACTGATATTAGATAAATAGTACAATAAAATAAAGACACAGTCAGCAAAAATATGTTAAAAGAATTATTTGTCTTTTGATTCAAATTCACATGGGAGGTAATTAAACAAACAGCCTCCTCCATGTATAGCTGTGGGGAGCGAAGCCAATGGGAAAAAAGAAATCTTCCCTTACAACTGACCTTTTCTCAGAATATGTGCCCTTTTCTTCCTGCAAACAGCAAAACCGCATGTATTCAGCACAATGAAATGTTGAGGGGGAAAATACAGAGTCAGACTCCACCCAGCAGAAATTCAATATATTAATATGAAGGCCTGTCAAAATAGATTCTCCTGGTAAAGGGTTTTCTAAGGAATGTTCTTAAATGCTAGTATTACTAGACTGTTACAATCTCTCCCTCTAACCTCTCCCTCAAAATGTGCCTCTTTTAATTTCTCAGGCTTCTAATGAAATATCTTTAATATATGTCATTCTGATACCACCAACTCAGATTTCTGTTTGTCTTAGCCTGAGGAAGATGTTGTTAGCAGTCACTACTTAAACAATTACTGTTAAGAATTTTGTGAATAATAAGGTCTTGTGAGGGCTAGAATATTAGTGGTTACTGTGTATTACAGCTGCATAGCTGAAATGGATAGAGAAGTAACAAGAAAGAGAAAAGAGAGTTAAGCGATAAGGCTAGTGGACATTGAACACCTGAAGACCAGTATGAATTGCACATATTCAGAAGGACCCTAAGAGTCTTGCACATTACAGGACTTTGAGCCTCCTAGAACTTCTGGAAGAGCTAAAAAAACCCAAACAATAAAAAACCCCCAACAAACAATCAACATTGTCCTTTTAAGTATATGAGGAGTCACATCTTGCATTCACAGTGGTAGCTGCCAATTTTCTTGGCTAGTATTAAAAAGAAAATTAGGTCACATAGCAGTCTTTATGCATTTCTTGGAGATGACTCTTAACTCCGCAGTACTAACTCTGAACTTTAACCTGTAGATATTGAAAAGTTCTTACATCTGTGGTTCCAGAGAACTGAAAGATTTATAACCAACTTTGTGTATACTTACTCATTTGCTCATCATAGCATACTCTATCAGAAAGAAAAAAGGAGGAAAACTTTTGAAGTTGAACAAGACCAACAGAAAAAAAAAACCCAAAAACTAGTCCGTTTGGTTTCTATGCACAAAATTATACTATTGCCACTGAATCATTCTACAGGGATTTAAGAGAAATGGTGTAAATCCCTGTAAAGATATACATTTCAGTATTAGAGTATCTTATTTCTATTTAGTTGAAGCAAAAAGTTAATAAATAAGTAACTAACTAATAAATTCAGGCTTTCCATTAATTTTTTTCTCACCTGTTTAACTAAACTGTATTAAAATCTGTCTTAGATTTTAAAAGAGTATTTTCTTTTGGAATGGGGATAGCTTCAACTGAACATCATCAGAATAGAAAGGAAGTGGTGCAAACTCCTTTTTCCACAACATTTTATATTAGCTCACCCTCCAAAAGAAGTTAATGGCCTTGTCTATTGGAACAAAGAGGTCCTAGTACTGTGGACTATTGTGTATTTTCCAGATTGTGGCCTTGGTCACTTAATCAAAAACAAGATGCTAAGCTGCTCTGCTTAGAATCATAAACTTTGTTTGCAAATAACTGTTCTCACTTCAGAAAAAAGTAGTTACGGAAAACACTGAAGATAATAGTACCAACATGTACACATGTAATAGCTGGGAAGACAGAAATTTCCTTTACCATAAAAGATACTTAAGCACTTTCCAAGCCAGTCCATAATGAGGACAATGTTATTTTTTAAAATCCTTTCCCTGTTGTTATTGCACATGACATATTACATTGTACTGTACAGTGTGTGGTGATCAGAAATTCCCTGCTTATTTAATTGTGATCCTTCAATGAATTTGAAAGGAAGCACTTTATTTCCATTTCTTTAATTTACTATTTCTTTAGCTGATGATTTTATTAACTCTTGTATTTGAGAACTGATGCTTAACAAAAAAAGCAGAAGAAAAAAGGGCCCTTGGCAGTATTGTGAAGGCCTGGAACTGAATAATGCACTTTAATAATGAGGAATAGAGCTATGGCTTTTGCTGATGGCTGTGACCGGCTCTGTGACCTGATTATGTCGCAGAGTGTCAGCAGCTGAGACACTACAAAAGCGAGCGCATCCCATCAAATCTATCTCCATTGTAATCACTCTCACTGCTGAGAGCCTTGTTAGGAGCAGGGAATCCATCAGGCCTCATTAGCACCGTTTACCATCAAGAATCTCAAAGAGCAAATGTGTACCCTCTCATCAGAATAATGAGAACCAAAGTACTCCTATTATCTAATTGGATCAACAGTACCTCTCTTTCTATTTAGTTTCCTGAGCTACTTGTGGAATACAACACTCAAAAATTAGTTATTTTTATGTTAATTACCAGGGTGGAGCTGTGCGTAAGACTTTTCTTACACAGAAAGTTTTCATATCTAAAGAGCAAGGCATGGGGACAATGAAGCCTCAGTTCCTTCAGGGGCATTCTTAGATTCTACTGAAGCAATCCCAATTAATTCACTGTTCAATTAAAGTGTGGACAATACAATTACACCATACATACTTAAATTTTTGTATTAATCTACCAGGAAATAGACTACTGCTCTCTTTATCCTTAAGCCAGTTAATTATGCCAATCCTTATCATGCTACTCCTTTTTCTTTTATGGTAAAATGTTATTTTGCAATTGCTGAATTAATTAATATTTTTCTCCTGTTAGACAACTCCCGTCTTTCTAAAAGAGAAACTAAAATTACTCAGAACCCACCATTACAATGTATTTGATCTTATTGAAATCAAGAGACCTTTATGAATGCAACTGATGACAATTAAGAAACTAGATTCATCAACGTTGCTTTCATATTTCTGGGGCTCATTTCCTTACAAATATTATGAAAACAGCCAAAGCACACATCTCACGTAATTAATAAACATAGTAAAACCAACACAAAACTCCTGATTTTTTCTTTCATTTGAAAAACCAGCGTGAAAAAGAGATATATGGGGTTGTTAAGCCTCTGAAGAATCCAAGGGCAGAAATGGCACTAGGCTTCTCCTGTAAGGACAGGCTGAAGCTGAATAGGTATACAGTCTCTCTTCGAAATCTACTGACAGGGTGCAATCTGGCAAACCTGCTGCCCTGGCCTTTAAATTTAAGATATGAAAGTCCAGTGCTGCAAACACTTCCTGAAAAGTGCTGAGGGCAAACAGAATGTAAGCAGCATTACATGGGACAATAGCTCTTCATAATATGCCTCTGAAAATGAAAATTTGATTTAGAGTCCTCTACCTGTACTATATCAAATTAATCAGGTGATCTAATCAAATTATTTCAATGGATTAGATCTCTTGGCTTTGTCTTGGGAAGCTCCAGTATTACAGTTCATATTGCCATCCAAAGTAAAAGAAGAAAAATAAATTAACATGCCATAACTCTGAATTCAGTAATTAAATTAGTAAAAAATTTGTTATATAAATTATTGGTAATATATATGATTTTGTAACTGTAAGAACCCCTAGACTATTGGGAATTAAGGCCATGCCATATGTCATTTAAAGGATCATTTCCCTTAAATTTGCCATAGGATCTTGGATTTGACCTATTCCTTAATATCTCCAGGGATTATTGATCACCATATATTTAGCTAGACAGATGGACATTTACAAGCCCTGAATTTCTGTAACAGAAGCAGTGTGTAATTACAAAACTTGCACATACAAACATTCTACTAAGTCATCCAGCTTTATATTTTCAGGAGTGAGTTTTGGGTGTCACACTTGAGATTTCTTGAAAGGTGCAATTTTCAAAGGGCAGATTCTTAACATATAGTGCAAATCTGGCTCCTTAAGGACTCCAAGCTGATTATTCAGAAATGGAGCATTTCAAATTACTATTCATTTATGCTCCCAATTTTGAAGAAATACCTTTTAGTTCTTCATTAGGTGTTACAATTCTATTAATTTGAAGGGAATATAATTTAATTTCTGGATTGTAGTTAAATTATACTGAATGGTCCTGTTTAAAGACAGGTAGCCTGAGAAGTGGGCTCTAAATAATATGACTTTATGCTGAATACTATAAAAATGTGTGTTGTATTTCACACTATCAGTATTTATCTATATTGTGGCAAGGTCTGCAGTACTGATTATAAACCAAGGAACACTGGGAAAAAGAAGTAATAAAAAGACAACCCTTATTTAAAAGAGCTAGGCAAATAGATAGATGTTGCAATTTTAACCAACAATGGGGAAGATTCTTCCTTTCTTTTGTCCTTCTCTGCCACCTGTGGAAATATTGGACTTTATGTCTGGAATAAACAAGAAGCTTGAGGGAAACTTTCACTCAGCAATATCTTCATAGTAGTATTTTTTTTGAAGATACAATGAATGGTCACACATAGATTATGTTTTCTGTGGAGAACATGTAAAGGAAAAAAACTATTAAAAAATTAGTCTGTGTTTATAAATTCAGCTCTTACAGTGAACATCTTTGGTGTCAAGTGCCTCATGTGAGTGGTGACTGTGAACCATTTCTGGAGCACAGAAGAGACAGAAGAAACAAGCAGGCTTCTAGGTGGGAGCTGATCTGACTATGAGTTATAGGTATTATAACCAACTTTTCTTCCAAACCAATACCCCATCCCTCCAAAAATCTTAATAGGCTTTTGAGGCCCTCTATTTAAAGCTGGCTGCATAAAATGATCCTTTGATGAAAAGGGATTGAAGCAAGGGTTAAAGTAGACATTGAAAGGTTATTGTAGAGGGCACATTGTTCATACAATCCTCCTTTAATATGTGTGGTGTGCACCTGCGATAAGATGATTCATTAGATAAGGCCTCACTTTGACAAGCTCCATCGTTCAACCCTCGGGGTAGTGATGGAAGAATTCTGCACCCACCCAGTAAATATAACAAGGTCAGCATTTTTTTTCCCTGGGACTTGGATGGTGATAGTGAAGCTCAGGAAGCATCTTTGTTTATGTGTTCTGTTAAAAAAAAGGGGAGGGGGAGGGTCCTATAAGGTGTTGACTTTCATTTTTTAATGGGCCAAAAAAAAAATCTCACTCTTGTTCCAACTAACACAGTGACAGAAAATTAACAGGAGAAAAGCTGTTCTTTTTTTTTTTTTCTCCTAGCTAGTAAACAGTAAGAGTAGAAATGAAAGTTTAGATTCACATATCATCCAAGCTGCATAATTTCAATAAATGTTTTTCGGGGCCTAACATCCACGTAAACACTGTGGATATCACTGTATTCCCAATATGTAGCATGTAGAATAATGACATTCAAATTACTCAGTTACCAGTTATATTGACAGATTTGTTGCAGAGAAACAAGCCATTGTGTAAATTTTAGCCCTAGTAAATGCAATAAAGAAGGACAGTGACCAAAATCTGAAAGCCATTTAAGCATGGTGTATCAAAGGAATTATTTTCGTATATATGGATTCAGATGTATATCTTTCTGCATCATGCTAAGACTGAAACTGAAATAGTTTGAAGAAATAAACAACTCCAAAATGTAGGTAATGCACAGTCTCTCTCTTAGGCACACTAACATAAACGTTGTTCAAGTTCCTGTTTGGAAAATTTTCTTTAACCAAAATAATCTCTCAAATTCTCATTTACAGGGTGGTATATTAATTGCAAACTGCTTAACATTGTTAATAAACAAATGAGTAAGCCATCAAGACAAATCCATCCCTGATACCTTGTTACAATTTATTTTCTTTACTTAAAACATTTAATGCCTTTTAAGAAATGGAGTAACACAGAAATGCCGCAGAAATGTAAAAAAAGTGTAGCACAGTACCATTTCAGTAAAGGTGGCTGTTATTAGGCACATATAAGTGGAAGAGGACAACTGGTATGTTTGTTAAGAATCATGGGGTTGCTGGACTTTTAAAATACGATGGTATTACACAATCACAATATTTTTAAAAGGCTGAAATAAAATAAAACAAACCCTTTGTGCTTTCTAGCCATAAAACACTTTCTAAGAGTGCCTAACTTCCTCCTGTTTCTCAGACTTTCCATTTCTTACCTTGCCCGGCAAATCAATATATATTTATCTTCAAAATGTGCACTTTAAAATTGCTGTCATACAAGCGGAACTCATTTTTGTCCCAAGATCAGCCTGCCATCAGAATTCACTGTTTTCTCCATCTTCTACTCACCTGTCCTTGTGCATTAGTGACGAGTTGGCCTGTGACCCCCTGAAGACTGGAGAGGGCATTTCCAAAGGCCTGGGAATTTGCTATTGAGCCCATAGCTGCTGCTGCTGCAGCTGCTGCTGCTTGACTTGCTAGTGGATTATTAACCAGCTGAAAAAAAAGAAATAAAATGTCATGATAAAACCAGTGATAAACACATAATGCTAACTAGATAACATAAAAGTGATTGCACAATGACATATATGTTATTTTAATGTTTTTTAACCACTTTAATGTGTGTAAAAAAATGTCTGCTCCAAGTTCTGAGAGGTTCTTACTTCTGGGGCTTTGAAAACTAATAGTTTCAAAAAAAGAAGAGGAAATTCCATGTGAATGTTGAAGAATAAAATTATTTTTTTTTTAAATCCCATATTCTCTTCTTTTTCTTTTTTATTTTAAATTGAGTTATGCTTAATATGTTTCTTTAGGCTCAATGTGCTAATGCCACAGGCATAGCAGCCTAATACTGCTGTAAATAGCAATGAATGAAAGATTAGCACTGGATTTGACTGGGAGTGGAATGTTTACTTGGGGATGTTCAGAACAGAGGCTATTTTACTAATGACCCCAAACCCATGAAAAACCTGTAAATCCTTTTAATTTTTATCATTAAATAGTTGGTCTCAATATCTAAATAAATCACAATAGAAGACTCAACCTTGTGATTAGGGTCAGTAGAAATCAACTAAAAATTTTAAATTCATTTGCAAAATATGACAACATGCTGCTTCTCAAATGTGAATGATCAGTTCTAGAACTCATAAGTTTTCAGGAAATTAATTTTACTGCATGTTTTAGTAAATTCTACCTGAATGTTCCACAGAACACATAGAGCATGTCATGGCTTTCACCTTAGAACACTAGGGGAATCCCACAGAGGAACACTCCTATCAACATTTGTGCTTATCCAAGCATATGAAATGTGTGTTCTTCTGTCAGAAATAAAAGTTGTCTGGAACAGCACTTTTCCACTGGATTATTGTGAAGTTTCTGTTTTCTTATCCTTTTCTGAGAATAGACAAAGTTTGAACCAAGCACACTGGGATGACAAAAATTATGAATAAAAAAAAATTTAAAAAATGGGAATCATCATCATTAGGACAGCCATTTTAAGAGCAATCAAGCTGAGTACAAGAAGCTGAAAATACATTTTAGAGTGGCTTTGCCTCCTAAGAATCATTGCATTATAGCAGAACTTGCAAAATACACATTGGATAGAGCAGCCAGAAGTTTGAGGGAGAAAACAGTCTAGGGACATTTTTTCTTAGACAGAGATAAAAATCCTAGAGCTAATTCAGAAAAGCTTTATGTTTGAGCTCAAATTAGTAGGACTTCTAACTCCTTAGATGATGAGCAAATTATCAATCCTTTAGAAATGGAGAGTCAGAGGCACCAGTAAGAGATGTTCTCCATAGACAGGCTCTGCTTCAAAATAGGTCATAAAAAATTAATCAGTGATTAGTAGATGTTTTAAGCATGTTACAGATATGAGTAGTGTGTATGTTATAGACGTTTAGAAGCCCATCAATAGAAGATGTCAGATATGGTTATAACCTATGCTTATAAGAAATCTACTTGTCTGTTGGACATTGCAAAATCTACAATTGATTGGTCATACATTAAAACATCTATTAATCATTCATTAGCCTCTCATGAAATATTTATAAATGCAACCTTGATATAAAGTGTTGCTTAAAGGGGTGCCTTGAGCACATCCAATCCCTCTAGAAATTGTAAAGTAAATAACTAAATAAAGATTAGTAGCAATGTCAGACAGAAAATATGACATTGTTTAGAGGAAATATTTTGATTTGGAAAAAATTGTTATATGAATCTTAAAAAGCAGTCCACAGCACCCCATGGCAAGAAAATCAAGCAGGAATTAAACACAAAAGGGAAAAACTGCAATGTGTGTTCGATTAGCAGTCCTGATGAGCTGTGAAGAGAACAGAGCAGCACAATGACCAAGGTGAAGCTCAGTCCCTGAATGCAGACTGCAAGCAATTCCACTGACTGCACAAAGGTGTGAGCGCAAAGGTAGCTGACGCACTTTTCAGTGATTCGGGTGGTGGTGCCTGAGCACAGCAGTGTAATGCCAGAGAACAATATGGACAAACGCATCAGTTTTCTGCTCAAAACAGTGACATTTCTTTGTTGTCCCAATCAGAAGCTGGAAAACCCTGCCTTTTTTTCACAGCACTTTGTGGGAATACTGGGACTTGAAGTAATTCCCTTATAGCTGTAAATACTCAGAGAAGAAAGGGGCAGCAGCAAAAATGTAAGACTTTCAGAAAAGGCCTTCTACAATCTTATTAGCAACCCACAAATTACTGAACTTCGGATCCTACAGCATCTGACTGCAGGTATAAATGATAATCTCTGGACAGTTACCTGGTATCAGATGATAAACTACACTGGCTGCTATATTCAGGGCTTTAGAGGCATATAGGAACAGCTGCTTGGGAAGCATAAACAAGCTTGTGAATCTGGAAACCACAAAGGGTTAAAACCTTCTGAAAATCAGACTATCACCTTCTAGAATCTCTTTTCCATTTTTCTTGCACCAGTTTTCAAAAAATGTACATTTTCAAATATAACAATAAAATTTAATTACAGCAAACCCTGGAGTCACTCAGGATTGCTTATAGTTGCATCACAGAGATAAGCTAGTTATTAAAAATTATGGCAGAGGCTGTGATATGCATAGGTACTCTGCATAGTACCATGTTTCTGGAAAAAATACACTGAATGGGCCAAATCGCAGGGTAAGAGACTTCAAAGTGCATATGAAACCATCCCTATCTATTCATAAGTCTGATTAAAAAGGAGAGGATGCATTTTTCTTTGAGTGTTTTGGGAAGCTGTTGACTGCAAATTATGTTCAATTGACCCCTTTTATATTGTGTGCAAACTGGGGATGGAGAAATACATCTCATTTCATTATGTCTGGACACCAACATAACGCATTGAATCTTCCTTTTATTTTAAAAAAAACAAACCTCTAACTTGAAAGTTTTATGCAATTTCTCAGTGAAGGTCGGATCCCTAAGAATACATGTTGGAAATACTAGAAATCAATTGTGAAAAATCCCACAAAGGGCTCTTCCCATTTTATTTCTATCTTTAAATAATGACTTTATTTGGAAAGCTGAAATATTTGGAGCTGTCAATTCCAGTGCCCAAGTCTCTGCTCCCACTCAAAAACACCAGCCGTAACAGTAGGTAATAGTAATCTTTGTTTAAAGTGACAGGCCATTCCTCTCAATGGCACCTCCACTAAAGACACGATTACATGAGGAAGTAAACTTTATGAGGAAGAATCTTATAATAACTGAGTAGGTTTAGTACACTTTTCTAAATTCCCAGAGCTGAACTTTTTAAGGGAAAGCATATGAAAATTGTTCTACTCTAGGTCAGTAAAAGCAGAGGACATTCCAATGCAGCAAATAGAACTCACACAAATCAAACTAATCTGGGAAATTATGCTGGATGAGAGGCACTACTTACAAGATTCTAAAACTGTGCCATGTGAAGTGAGTGTTTCTATGGTCAAGAGATAGTCTTTAAACAAAACAAAAAAACAATTGGAAGGAAATTGTGTTAGAGTCAATGCTGCAAACAGCTTTCTTGAGAGGCACAAATAGGTTTTTCTTTTGGAAGAATACCATCTTCCTCTTTATTTTGAAAACTAATTTGGTAATTCATTGAACTTGCTGTGAGAAACTGATCAAGCATTCATCCATTGTTGAATACAATATCAGATTTGATAACCTAAACAGTAATTTTACTTTTCTCTGTGAAAGGCATGTCCTACTGAACTTTCAGTCTCTTGGTCTGGAAATCAAAAAGCAGTTTTACTCATTAAAATGTAACTCATTCAACAAATACAAAGAAAAAAACAAACCATTTTACTGATGAAAAGTCAAGACATTTCAGGATGCTAGAACATCACATGGGCCATTGCAAAATGGGCCTCTAATCTGAAAGGTAAAATCACTTTATGTAGTGCCAGAATAAAGATGTTGAGTGTTTTCTAAAGCACTTGTGGAAGAGGCTAAGAGTAAAGACATGCTGCTATCTGAATGCAGCAATGGAGAAGGGAAGGACATATTGCAGAGTAACTTCAGGTATAACTTTGTTTTACAAAATAGTATTGGTGTTTTTTAGGAAGACTGTTAAAAAAAAAATCACATTTCTGGATATCTCCTAGAGATGAAATTAGTGTAGAAAAGTATTATATTTGATTAGGGATCAACAGATCCTCAGTCTCTTATGTTTCCTGACATTCTCTTCTGTAGAAAGCATCACACTAGATTAGCTGCTGAGAGTGTTTGTCTAAACCAATGCTTTTCAAGGGAAAAGAAATATCTCTAACAGTTGAGAAGAATTCAGCAATGGCTCTCAATCAGAAACACATGACTTTTTTATCCATAATGAGTGAACATTGAGCACAGAAATGAAATTTATATCAGCATGGCATTTGTTTTTGTAGGAATTTTTAGATGAGAATCTATCTGAATTTTATTGCGTTTAGATTAAGAAAGAATTACAGTATATAGTGGATTTATTCCCATTTTTTCTGTGGCTCATGAGACAGAGTCTGGGTAGTTGTCACTGGACCTTAAGAAAAAAAGACAGTTTCATACTGAGCACAGATTCCTGAGGATATTCTGATTGACCATCATTATCATCTGTATTGGCTGTAGATGGAAACCTTTTGGTAGTGGGGGAGCAGTAGAAAAAGATTTAAAAAAAAAAAAAAAAAAAAAGTGAACAAAACAAGGGGAACAGCAAAGTCAGAGAAAGGAGAAGGAGGTATTCCACAGCAGTGAAGGTATCCCCACTGTAGCCCTTGGAGGATCCTTGAGTGGGCAAATGGGTACTTCCCGATGAGAACTGATCAATGGAGAGCCCATGCAGGAGCAGGGGAAAAGTGGGAAGAGAAAGGAGCAAGAGAGGGGAACTATTAAGGACTGACCATAGCTCCCCATGTCCCCTGCACCACTGAGAGTGGGTAGAGAAGTCAAGAGTGAAGGAGTGGGGAGAAAAGTTGTTTTAATATTTGTTTCTGACTTAATTGGCAATAAATTAAAGTTAATTATCCCCAAGTTGAGTCTGTTTTGCCCTCAACACCAACTGGTAAACTGTCTGTCTTGTCCCATGAGCTTTCTCACCCTGTTTCCTTCCCCAGCCCACTGTGGCAGTGAGCGAAGCTGTGTGGGCATTGCTAACACACCACACCATTAAATGACAATAACCGGGGACTACATTTAGTAATAACAATACTCAAGCATTTTCAATACCCTGATGACATAGAAGCAGAGCATTCCAACTGATACCCAAATGCTTGGATTCTAAACATGAATGGAGGAAGAAATGCAGTTTCCCTGAAAGCCGCCATTAGCTCTCCTGGCAAATCCTTTATGTACTATTAATGCTTATATTCCTAATTGTTTTCCATATGCATATATACCTAGTATCAGTTGACAGCTCCCTGAACCTACATAAAATCTCACAGTCCCTGAAGAATTTTGAAAGACCCTGGAAAGACTGATTCAATTAAATCCTGTGAAAGCACCTAGATATCACAGCAATAAGTACCAAACAAATGTTTGTAACAATCAACAAGATTACCACTGAGGACTTATATGGAATTTTGGGTGCCTGAGCTATATCAATTTGATTTATTTTTAGTGTCTTAAGTAAAAATAAATCAAATTTTGATAAATCCTGTTAGCATGCAGATCCCAAGAAAGAGAGAATACACAGATAACATAAACCAAAAGATGTTAATTTCATCCAAAGAGATGCTATGAGCAAACATTTTGGAAACTCCATCTGGTTTCGCACCTACCAGTTAGATTTTTTAAAAAATGTTGATCTTTCCCTCCCTCCCTCTCTCCTTTTTTGTTTACGTAATAGGATAATTACAACATTTAACTTTTATAAATGAACATCAGGGTAAAATGTCTAATAAAATGGCTGTCATAGAGCCTAATCATGCATAGCTCTTTGAAAACATGCCCAGCAGGCAATACCCAAATTATGAAAACAAATTAGATCTGTCAACATCTTGGTTTTTTATACTGCTGTGATATGATCAACCCACAAAGTGTACAGTGTAGTTACAATAACCAGACCCATCCAACAGTGTCTGGTTATTTCAAAACTGCACAGGTCTATATTTGCAAATGATTGTACATGGTAAGAGTTCCAAATAGGCTGCTTAGACAGACATTTCAGTATATGCACATATATCAGAAATTTATGTGCAGCATACAGTGTAGAGACAAGGATGTTGGAATATCTGAAAGCACTGACTCGACAGAGGCACTTAAAATATCTGGTTCTCACAGATACTTTGCTCATTATATACATTTATTGTGGTTGAGCTATTTGCTGTCTAAATCTATGCTGAATTTTCTATCAGAAGTAAGTACTGATAGTGGTATAACTGATGCGACATGACTTGATTCAATGCAAAGTGACGCGACCTGAGGTGATTGGAAGTATGTAGTGCTTGTGTAAGCCTTGATATGACATGGATAGAGGAGGATGCACAAAATTTTTCACAATATCTTTGTAAACAAGGTGCTGCTGGTCAAATTTGAACCAGTCTGAAAAACTACAATTACAATTTGCAAAATTAAAAGGGTGTATTTCACAGAGCCATAACAAAGCAAATAAAGAGCAGATGTCATTCCCAGGTCTCTCAGAACAAACTACTGGAGACATGAATAATGAAAAACACATCAGGGCACAGGCTAGGAATGAGAAGACACCACCCTAGCCACTTTCGCTTCTGCTCTATTATTGAAAGATAGAAAAGAGAGGAAAGGAAACTAGAAGAAAGGGATCCTCGTTGGATCTAATCCTACAAGATAAACTAAATTGAAGATGTCAGCATATCTGAGGCTGGGTCTTATATGTTTACAAAAAGAAAGAGTGAATATATTTAAATATATTTAATATATTTAAATATAAATAACTACAAAATGCAGCTGACTGACCCCTTTAGCAGCCGGTCAGTACTTATAGACTGCCCCCAGACTCTTGTCTTGTAGGTTCCTGACTGTCCACCTTTATAACTTACAAGTTTGAAATGTTCCAGATCTATTTAAGATGGCACATACTGAACAAGATTTCAGTTAAACAGAAGCATCTTGGTTTTGCCTTATTTACTTGGTTTTGTCTGATTTTGTCTGAGTTACTTTTGTGTTTACATAGTCTTAAAAATATCTAGAACTGTTTGTTTCATGCATGATGCATATGTACTGTAAATAAATAACATCTGACAATTAAATTTGGCATCTCTAATAATCATAAATTATATTGCACTCATAAAAGAGGAATGAGTTATCTATATTCTCTAATTTTCTGAAGTAGTTCCCATGTGTTGCAAGAATGAAAGAAAAAAAAGCACCTTCTAAACTTTTCGAAAGGGGCTGCAAACACAGTTCATTTCATGTTGATTAGTTTCTTGGTTCCTGTGTTTGTCTATTTTAGAATGATTTATCTGACTTCTGAAAGATGCTTTCCCTACAAGAAAAATGGTTACTTCAGGGCTCCCTTGCTGCTAAAAACCTGAACTCTTATCAAAAGGAAATTGCCATCTGTCTTCTCGGATAACAGCCCAGCACTTGGGTGTCAGTGATCTAGCCTCTGTAGAAATTGTGTCAACCGTGAGACACACCAAATTAATCTCCTTAATCTAAAACATTTATTTGCCTTTAATTTGAATTTGTGAATGGCATGTGCACATGTAAATATGACCATTTGCATATATAAATGTTAAGAATGCAATGTGAGGTCACACCATGTTAATATGACGCTTCATGTTAAGTATTTGAGAAAATATTTCTGAAAGTTTTGTTCTACAGTACAATATGCAATCTTAGTATGTATGCGTGGAACTGTTTATTCAAATATTCATATTAAAAATCAAACTTTTAGGTACAGACCTTCTCTTTTGCCCTTTGAAGAATAAATCCTACTTAATACTTAGAGATACATTGTTAACTGAGAATATACATAAAGCTTTTTTGAAAATTCTATGTCAGCTGTTCTGTAAAGATCCTAATTTTTGAAGCTGGAAATACATCTGGATACTTTGGTTTATTAATGTAATACCATCACCAAATAGATTTGCTATCATGTAAGCTAAGTGCTTACCTTGAGTTTTCATTGACTTGAATGTGAACAAGATCAGATCTAAAACTGGAACTATGTGGAATATTTTTCTTTTCACTATTTCAGCTCCAAATTGGACCTTACTAGATGCACTGATATGAAACAGAGTTGAAGAACAATACAAATGGCTCCTGAGCGCAGTGGAAAGACTGCTGTCAAAGATACAGGCCAGTCCAAACTCTGCATCTGGTTCTTAATACAAGTATCTAGAAAACTGGAAGGGTTTAATTCTCTGTGTTTACATCAATTCACCCCGAAGTCAAAATAATATAAACACCATAACACATGATGTTATGTGTTTGAGAAGTTCTGTTTTCCAGGTTTTGTGGAGAATATATGAGATACCAAATCAGTTGAGACACTGATTTTTAATTAGACATTTGAGTTTTGCTGAAATCTCAGTATATAAAATGAAATCTGAGAAATGTGAATAAAGTTGAAGAAAACATTCAGTTTGAAAACCTTGATGTCAAACAACATTTCCAATAAAATAAATATGAGGTGTGAGTGATAGCCACTGAAAAAAATACGCTGAGTCAAAGTCTATGAAAGGGAAGAAAGCACACAAAAAAGGATGTTGGGGGTCCCTTAACAGGATGCTTTTAACATTTCCCCTGGGCACTCTTGTTTTACTTTAGTACAGTTCTGAATGCCCAGTGGTGGACTAGAAGTGTGACTTTGTTCAACTCTTTTCTGTCTGTCAGTGGGAAGGTTACTGCTGCTACTCCTTTTCTAAACATAGAGCAATGAGCACCTCCTCGCCTCCTTGCCTGAGCACTATGTGAGCATATTGCATCTCAGATGGTAGCAACCCTCTGCCACATTCATTTTTGGATGGCTTACTTTGGTGGCAAACATATAGGAAGACACTAGATAGCACAAGACTGACTGCTGCAATTTAAAGCCATACTTTATATATACATACACCCAGTGTTGTCTTTTTTTACCAGCAGTCCTGCTCTGTAGATAAAGCTACATACAAGCTGGTAACAGCTGTGTATTTAAAATGCCAAAAATTGTGCCCTCAATGCAGCTCCGACAGAAGAAAGGCAGAAGGGTTAATATGCAGCCACATACATAACATATGTTACATATGTAGCTACATGTGTAACTTTTCCACAGAGAACACTCTCTCCTCCCAGGCCCTTCCATCCCATTTGGTGTCATCAAGAAACCTGCTCCCAAAAATGAGGTGTAAGTCCTGCCCCAGAAGCAGCACTGCCCAATGCCTGCAGCACAGGGCTGGGCTGTGCTCAGCATCAGCTGGGTGATTCCAGATTTAATTTTGTTAATGTTCTTCTGAGAGGTATAGAGAATGTTTTAAATGTACTGACTGCCTTGAAAGCTTTTTAAATTTGTTTGTTTGGTTTTTGCTTTTTTGCTTTGTTTTCACAATCCGTCCACGTCTCACCTTTCCTGTGATTCCTCCACAGGTTTTTCTGTTTTTGGGGGCGGGTGTAATTTTTTTTGCTGCAATAGACACCCCCTTCTGCTTTTACCTATTTGATTCCTTTTCTCTGATCTCTTATCTCCAGTATCAACTACTTTGCTCATGTCACTCTGAATGTGGTTTCCATATGGGAGTTCACACTGAGCTGCAAAAGAAGCAGTAAATCTACTGTATCTATAATGCTGCCATATTAATTCCTAATCAATTTCAAAGCTGCATTTGAAACTCATATATTTTACCTCAGCAAAATCAAAATAGCGTCAAGTTGCCAACAGCAAATGAAACTTGAGAATATAATTAAAAACATATAGGCTAGGAATGTATTGTTTCTGAGGTCTTTGCAATTGTCACTGTGCTAGGCACTATAAATTGATGGCAAGAGGGTATATGAAACTGAGATCCTCTTATAACAAAAGCATAACTCCATATTGCTTGAGGTAACAGAAGACCTCTCAGATGAATGTGAGTGATGACTGCAAGTATAAACCATATACTTTTTTTTCCCCTGCAAGGATCAGTTCCAAATTTGTTAAAATCTGATGCTGAAATCCTGCAAAGACTGCTTAGTTAGCCTGCATGCAATCTTAATGCAGTCCTGGGCAAATTAGAGAGAGTTTGTGTTAGTGTGTTCTTGTGACTGCAAATATTAATTTACCCCTATGGTGATATTACTGTATTTTAAACAAAAGGCATGGCAAAGTTTAGCTCCTATCATCCTCTTTTTTTTTCTTTTTTTTTTTGTGGAGACAGGATGTCAAAAATAATGCCTAGGTTATTGCTCAGTATCTGCTACTGGCTGAATGCATAGCCTGGGGAAAGTCTAATTACCATTTACAATAAATAATTTCCTCCGTATTTATTATCAATGGAAATCTACTCATAGACATTCAGCCAAGGAATTCTGCTATACGGGCAAAAATATGTACTATCTTTCAACAGCAGCTCAGCTTACAACCTGAATGTCTGTAGCTTTTTCATTAAATTCATTATTGCCTTATAGTACCTAGACTCTTGTTCTTCCATAAGGCACTGTCAATAGACAGACAGATGAATTTCTTCATGTTCTAAGTATTTTCTACTTTTATCTGTTGACCAGATCCACAAAATATTTATGGGCCCTGTAGCAATTCTTGTACTTTACAAAACATAGGATTTTTTTTGGTGCTAAAAATAACGTAAGTTACAGGTTCTTGGTCTGACTCTGATTTCTCTCTACCAGAATATAAACCTGATCTAATTTTAATGAGGTCAGCAGAGTTGCAATTGGTTAAAACAGAAAACTACTGTCAGAATCAGTCCCTTCAATTTCTTAAGGGCTTAAAATCTGCAATAAGGGGGAGGGGGAATGACTTTTTTACTTGAAATACTACAGTTTACTAATTACACTCTACTTTATTTAAATAGTCTCATTAAATAAGTCTCATCATTTTATTAAATAGTCTCATCAAAGGCCTGGGTTTTTTTCTTTTCTCTTTTTTTTTTTTTTTGTAGGTTTTTTTTTTGCATTTATGTTTCCATAAACTAGAGAAGCTATCCATTGAAGTCAGAAGTCAAAATATTTACACCTACAGCTGTGAAACAAATGGATTTTTCTGTTTGCAGACTGAAAAATTTCCCTGAAATATCCTATTCACTCCCTTAAAAACAAACAAACAAAAAAACCCCAATAACAAAACACAGTTCAGGCAGACCTGGAGTGGAAAAAAATGGAAAAAAAAAATAATTTCAGGTCACCTGAAGCATTTAGTTCAGACCAAAATGATTTCTTGAAAGGAAATGTAAAATGGATCACCCTCACAGATGGATGTTATATAAATTGAGTGGAAATACCTGACTTCAAAAAATCATTCTTACATGCCGTTTCTTAATCTCATCTATTTTGGGTTGGGAGGAACATATACATCTACCTAACTATTTGCCAAAATATATCTTTGGAAATGGTGAAATATGCAGACCTCTTTGCAGTCACTGGTAGTGGAGGGTGCTACTGGTAATTGTGTCAGTAAAAGGAATAAGTCAAGGATCAGAAATGTTTTTGCAGGCAACCTAGTCAGACAATACTGCTGTTCTAATGCACCTCCAACATGTCAGAAACTGGGATGAACCCAGCCTGAGTGCAATTAAGGCAGAAGTCTTTCCTTATGCCTGTCACATTCATAATACTTGTACAGGCAATAAAGCAAATACTACTTCTAAATATGAGGTTTCTGCTGTTTCCTTTCCAAACTTCAAGCTGAATTTCATAGAAGGCACTCACATATTAGAAACCATGCCAGGAAAATAAAGATGAGCAGAAAAGGGATGGCCTAGTTTTAAATATCTATTAACTAAACACAAAATGAGGGGGCAGTTGAATTGTGTCCTCTTTCAACAAAGGCAATCAGTAGGCAGCTAACAATCCTAGTTTCACCTCAAAGAGACAGACAGGGACCATGACCTGCAGAAGACCTGGTGATTATCAGCCAGCCAGAAGAAGCAAACAAGCTCAACAGTCTAAACTAAACCAGAAATTGTTACTTTTGTGTGGGTCGAGGAACCAGTTTTTTGGTTGTAGCTGCAAAAAAGCAATCTGTGTGCTAAAGGGGAATTTCCTTTTTTTTCCTGAAGACTATGAGACCACTGAGCATAGCAGGTTCCTTAGACACCTGAACCAAGATCTTCAGGGAGAGAGGGACAAGGGTGCGTTTATTGCGTTCACTATAACTCAAGGTTTCCCTGGCATTTACAATGGTGAATCCCATACTAGGGAATATCAGAAGGCTTCTTTTCCCCACTTGTCTGACAAGGACCTAATTTAAAGCAGATTTACCTGGTATATGGCTAGAAATATTTCCTTGGATTTCAAGAAAATTACATTCCTTATTTAAATCAATGTCCACAAAATCAGATCTCTCCCTTTGTTCCTAATATTCATCCAAAAATTATGTTGCTCTTAAGAGCCATCAATGCAACTGGTGGAGTCCCACAGATGTCAGTATAATTGCACTAGTTTAGATCAAGGCAGAATTTAGTGCACTGATGCTGGCATGTGAAAAATAAATCAGGAATTTTATGGATATTAAAAACAGTGTTAAAACAGGGTGTTTTATACGGTAATTTTTATACGGTAATTATAAGGTTATTTCTCAGTAATTCAGTCTACCAAGGGCCAAAATATATCTTTTATTGGCGCCTATGATGGTAATAATTCTTCTTGGCATCTGTAAAAGCAACAATAGCTTTTCATTGATTTTGCTTAAAAGGAAAGTTCAGGGTTAGAAAATAAGTATTTCATGTGGAAACAAGAAAAACTTTCTAAAGTATATGTGATGGAAATAGTAATAATTATGGTTGAGAAGGAAGGAAGCCTTGTGATTAGGGTCACTGGGTAGAGATCTAAAAACCTCACCAGGGGTCCAATTCATCCATGTATTTCCATTTCTTTAATTTCCTGTCTGAAAAATAAAATAACTAATAAACCTCTCTTTCTTTCACTTTGTTAGCTTGTTTTCTCATTAGATAATAAATCTGAAAGTCCATCAAAACTGGATTACATATGCACATGCACCAAACTAAGACAAGATCTAAGACAAAACAAATGTTCTTATTTCAGGGTAATTCTTCTTATAGAATACATTTTTCTGTTTACTCCTCAGCACCTAGTGATTTATGTATTTACCTACTATTTTTAGCCACTGCCATAACATATATCCAGGTAATATTAATGGAGACCCAAAAATTCCTCTGAGGTACAGAAATGAATGAACATCTAAGTCACTGGCAAAGCTGTTCACAAAATGTAGGTCTTTAGCTAAGAAGCAGACAAATGGTAAAAATAACTACAAGAGGCTATTTCAAAGTGAAGACTGACTTTACAAAGGGAAATGGTAAATCCAGAGGAGCATACTACAGAAGTCTGGATTTGATGCTCCCTCAAGTTAACTGGTTCAACTTTGTTGGCTTACATTATCAGAGCACCATGCATAAATGAAAGCCTTGTCTTAGCTCTGAAGTTTTGATCTGATAACAAATATATAATTTAGAAAATCCTAATTTTATCACTAATGTTCTAGACACTTTTTGTAAGATAAACGAATCACACAGCTTGACACTGCAGTTGTGGGGAAATTCCCAATTCATCCTAACATTTCTTCTGATTTTTTGTTTATTCACACTCTTGTAGTAAATATCATATATGATACCTTGTTTTTATCAAGTCCTATTTTAAAATAAATGACAGTAACTCAAATAATGCTTACTTGAGCTCTAGACCTAACAGTCTATCATATTAAGCAGAAGAGATTACTCACTTGTATAAATTACTTTTATCTATAGCTGTTAAACATAAAATCAGGGAAGAAAATTGTATGTCAAACCCCAAGAGCTGTACTACAGAGTACTGCAGGCCCCTAGTTTATGATTAGCACTAACTGGCCCCCAGGTTGGTGGATGGGGATAAGTAGGCATGGATGCAAGGCCTCATGCACTCATCTGTACAAGTGGCTGTTGTGGAAAAGAAGGGTTGATGATACAGTGGACAGCACTATGGAGCTCTTGTCCTGCACCTTGTTAGTCACTGCTGGGACACGGATGGTTTTGCCTTCATCTGGAGCTGCCTCCATGGCAGCCAGCTCCCTAAATCACTGGCAGTGTCTTGGGGCTCAGCTCTTGTCCCAGGAGGGATGGCTCTAATTTGCCTGATTTGCTTCTTGTTTGGGGTTTGGTTTTGGTAGGGTTTTTTGTGTGTCTTCTGAGCAGATACTACAATCTGCAGTCCTACACCCCAAGATCCTCACTACCCAAGATCTGCTTTTCCTTCCTTGCTGCTACTTGCTCTTTCCTCAGGGAAAGAAGTTAGAGAGTCAATAGAAATCACATCCTACATCATGCTACCCCATAGTCTGAGTACAGAATGCCTTTGAATCTTCAAAACATATTAATTAGTCAGAGCCGGAAGTGGAGGTGATGCCTTATTCAGGGGAACTCAACAGACGATGTAATGGCAACTCAAGAATCTTCTCTCACAGCTGAGATTAATGTCTAGTGCTTACTATCTATTCTTTATAGATGTCCTGCATTGGATGTGTAGCAATAAAGGCAGTGGGAAAAATGTGCATAATCAAATTGTTCTTGGGCTACCCTTTACCTCAGAAAGGAGGTAAAAGTTTGGAAAAACCTAGTAAAGCTGAAGGCCTGGTCTTTGCTTACACCAATGTAAGAAATGGAAAAGTCAAACACTAACATATAAATTTGGAAACTTAAAGTAAAAAGAGATGGACAAATAATCAAATTACAGTATTACAGAACAAAAATGCAGTAATAAAAAGAAAGGAACACTATGGCAATGTGGTACATAGAACAACCCAAAAACGTCCTTGAAGTCAAATTACAAAAGACAACAGTCAAAAAAGGGAAAAAAATATAAAAAAGAAACTGAAAAGTAATCACAGGTGAAAGGGTTGCCTTTAGTATGCTTTTCAGAGAACTGAAAGTCCATGGCTCTGACTGTGTCTGCATATGTATTACTGTGTTTAAGAAATATGCAAGAGAAAATGCATGAAACACAATTTTAATAAAAACTTGACAGCCCCCTATGGACCACCAGTTAATTTAGGTGATAGGCTATATCAAAATAAAACCAAGAAATGTGTCATATATACAGTTTGGAATGTTCCCATTGCTCAAGCCGAACACAATTTAAAAAATGTGTGTATAGGTTAATCTCATCAAGGATAAACAGAATTAAAGTTTTTAAATTTTATTTACAGAAGGAGGACACTGTTGAGGTAATAAATGAAATAATTAATTCTAACATATCAACACGAGAGTTCTGAAACATAAAAATGTGGAATCACAAGAATGACTATTGAAATAATTATATTAAATCAGACACACGACATACAACACATCATAAACCCACTAAATTTTAGATTAGGAATAGAAGAGAGAAGACTATAGGTAAATCAAAACACTTATGTATTTCTGTCATCTTTTCTGCATCTCGTGAAGCCTATACAACAGTCCTGCTGTGCAGAAGATCTAGGAGAAGAGATGATAGGCATATATAAGTCACTGCATAAGAGATGAGCCTTTAATCTACGTGTGATGATCTTCAAAACACGCAGTCTTTGTGACTAGTGTTCTTTTTAGTTTTACAAAATAGTGTCACAACTATTCTGATATAACTTACATTAGTTTAGGAGAATAATGCTTGCAGAAAAGCTCCCCTCAAGCCCATATTCTGACACAAAGCTGTAAAAATAGCCTGTGCCATAATACAGTTAGCCCACACTGCAGCCACACTTTTGTCTTCTTCCTGTCTGTTTAGGGAATACCCAAAAACCTACGATCTGACACTGAAGTTATAAAGCCTTCATCATCTCTTCAGCTGGTACAGGGAAACAGACAGTCTTGGGGGTAATCTAGAGCTTACGAGATCCTTTTCTGAGTTGTCTTCCAGCAAGAACTCTTTTTCCACTGGCCTTGGGAGGCAACTGAATACATGTTTCAGTGGCTCGGTTGGGAGGCATGTACCAAATGCACGTAAAGAAGGCATGCATCTTGTATGAGGATGCATTAAAAGTGGAGTTTTGCAACTTTCCTGATTTTTGGACACACTGCACACCAAATCCCACTGCCTGTCTTTGGGTATATCTATGCATTACTTAGTGATTTAGATTTAAGAAGAAAGAGGTAAGAAACCTGCACTGAAGTCCTACCTCTGAATGTGAACTATACAGGACTGTACAGTCTGGGTCACAAATGACACATTTAGCTCAAATGATCATTAAGTTAAATGACAGCATAACTATCTCTGCATCTAAAGCAGAGTGATAGATTCAGGACCTTGCAGCTCTTATCTTTGGGAACCTGTGATGAGTCTCTGAGCACATACACTGACTTGTAATGAAAGCAAACTGTAAAGAGCAGCAATGCAGAAATGCTTGCCCAAGCTACAAAAACTATTGGCTGTGCTAACATGGTATTCCCCTTTGCCCTGGTTTTAATTCACTTTAGTTATCCTGAGTACAGCAGTAAGGAACAGAGACCTCTGCCCCAGCTTTAGTACTGCTGCACAGTCCTGTATCACACAGGGCAAGCCCAAGAGCCAAGGTACAGAAAATGTGCTGTTCTGCTTGAATTATGCTTCCCTTTAACAACACGCTCATTTCTCATGAACAATAAAGGTGCTGTCCCTAAAGTAATCCATTTATAAGTAAAGTGTTAGCAATTTTAACAAAGTTTTAACAAAAGAGTACATATACCTCTGACACAATAATTAAAAATTGACCCTTAGATTATTCCTTAATGGTTGCTCTTCACTGAGTATCCCTTGTTGGTTGTGATCCTGTCTGTGGATTTTGTCTGGGGTGGCATTAATTTTCTTCAAAGTAGATTGTGTGGGACTGTTTTGGATTTCTGCTGAAAACAGTGTGGATAACACAGGGATGCTTTAGTTACTGCTGAGCAGCGCTTGCACAGAGCCAAAGCCTTTTGTGTCTCTCACACTGCCTCACCAGGGAGGACACTGGGGGGTGCACAAGAAGCTGGGAGGGACACAGCTGGGACAGCAAGTGACCAAAGGGATATCCCAGTACCCTATGGTTTCATGCTCTGCAATAAAAGGTGTGGGAAGAAGGAGGAAGAGGGGATATTCAGAGTGATGATGTTTATTTTCCCAAGTCACTGCTCCATGTGATGGAACCTTGCTTTCCTGGGGATGGCTCAGCACCTTGCTGTCCATGGGAAGTGGTGAATTAATTCTTTGTTTTGCTTTGCTTGTTCTCACAGCTTTTGCTTTACCTGTTAAAGAGTCTTTATTGCAACTCATAAGCTTTTTCACCTTTACTCTTCATTTATTTTCCCCAATCCACTGTGGGGTTTGAGTAAGTGGCTGCACAGGGCTTAACTGCTGGCTGGGGTTAAACCACAACACCGTTTTCTACAGCTGTTGTACTCTGCAATATTACACTGCAAGGGAACTCACAAAAAGTCTTGATGTGCACACCGCCTAACTCACTTTGCCTTTGCTTTGAAACTTTACTTTCACCAAAAAAAACAAAACAAAAACATCTCCTAAAAATAATTTATAGTCATTATGGTAATTATTACTAACCATAGGATGACAATTGCTATATCTTCTTATAAAAAACTTTTAAAGATGGGTCAATAACCTCTCTGTGAGTTCATAAAATGCTCAAAAACAAACCAACAAAATTAATTCATATAAATCAGCTGAGGCAGATCAAATCACATTCCATTTCAGAGAGAATACAAAATAATCCTACAATCTTTTGAATTCTGCTTTAATGTAGACTCCTTTCCAGAACTTTAGAAACCAGCATTTGAACCATAATAGCCTGCAGAACATTGTAAACAGCTTATTTTCGATAGAAATCACATCACTTCTAAAATAGGGTTCATGTACTGACCAGCAATCAAATAGGGTGAACCAACTGAGTAACACAGTGGAAGTTTTCCCCTAAGGTTTCACCTTTTCTTAGAAGATTAAAGTCTGGAAACTCAATTTTTTCAACAAATATATTATCTATAAAGTGTCGTCTCTTGCTAGTTGGCTTATCATCATGCCAAATCCTAGCACTTTAAAATACATCTATTTCATATCAAGAAATTATTGGCCAAAAAAGAATAGAAAACAACATCCACCTGCAATTAATAAAAAAAGGGGATCTTTCCCCCATCATTACTTTCTTACAAAAAAATAAAATTCAAATACTTTCTAATAGAAAAGGAATTTGGTTTATTGTAGTGTTGTGAAAAATCCACTAATCAAACTGAAAGGTAAAGAAATTGCATTTTTACTTTTGTAATGTTTTAATATGAGATTCTTCTATTAAGAAACATAGTTTAGGACATTATTTCTCTGAGACTGATCCTTCCTTAGGAACTCAGAAAATTTAGGTCCTAGTTCTGTGCCTGTCAGGGTCCCTAAGTGACCTTGGATGAGCTAGTTAATCTCTTACTAATTCATTTTTCCATCTGTAAAGTGGAAATAATCGTAATTCCTCTGTCTTGCTTGTCTGCTAAGACAATGTCGTTGGGAATAGGAAATGTTACAGACTGTGCTCACACTTTATGCAGCCCAGTGGCCTTAGCATGTCCTTCTAGATACTTTCCTAACACCTACTCTGATTCCGCATCTTTTCTATCAGTTTCATCTTTGTTTTGCAGGAGCAGAAGGAGCTGTGAACTGCTCTAGGATGGTAAAAGTGAACAGCCANTCCCTAAAGTAATCCATTTATAAGTAAAGTGTTAGCAATTTTAACAAAGTTTTAACAAAAGAGTACATATACCTCTGACACAATAATTAAAAATTGACCCTTAGATTATTCCTTAATGGTTGCTCTTCACTGAGTATCCCTTGTTGGTTGTGATCCTGTCTGTGGATTTTGTCTGGGGTGGCATTAATTTTCTTCAAAGTAGATTGTGTGGGACTGTTTTGGATTTCTGCTGAAAACAGTGTGGATAACACAGGGATGCTTTAGTTACTGCTGAGCAGCGCTTGCACAGAGCCAAAGCCTTTTGTGTCTCTCACACTGCCTCACCAGGGAGGACACTGGGGGGTGCACAAGAAGCTGGGAGGGACACAGCTGGGACAGCAAGTGACCAAAGGGATATCCCAGTACCCTATGGTTTCATGCTCTGCAATAAAAGGTGTGGGAAGAAGGAGGAAGAGGGGATATTCAGAGTGATGATGTTTATTTTCCCAAGTCACTGCTCCATGTGATGGAACCTTGCTTTCCTGGGGATGGCTCAGCACCTTGCTGTCCATGGGAAGTGGTGAATTAATTCTTTGTTTTGCTTTGCTTGTTCTCACAGCTTTTGCTTTACCTGTTAAAGAGTCTTTATTGCAACTCATAAGCTTTTTCACCTTTACTCTTCATTTATTTTCCCCAATCCACTGTGGGGTTTGAGTAAGTGGCTGCACAGGGCTTAACTGCTGGCTGGGGTTAAACCACAACACCGTTTTCTACAGCTGTTGTACTCTGCAATATTACACTGCAAGGGAACTCACAAAAAGTCTTGATGTGCACACCGCCTAACTCACTTTGCCTTTGCTTTGAAACTTTACTTTCACCAAAAAAAACAAAACAAAAACATCTCCTAAAAATAATTTATAGTCATTATGGTAATTATTACTAACCATAGGATGACAATTGCTATATCTTCTTATAAAAAACTTTTAAAGATGGGTCAATAACCTCTCTGTGAGTTCATAAAATGCTCAAAAACAAACCAACAAAATTAATTCATATAAATCAGCTGAGGCAGATCAAATCACATTCCATTTCAGAGAGAATACAAAATAATCCTACAATCTTTTGAATTCTGCTTTAATGTAGACTCCTTTCCAGAACTTTAGAAACCAGCATTTGAACCATAATAGCCTGCAGAACATTGTAAACAGCTTATTTTCGATAGAAATCACATCACTTCTAAAATAGGGTTCATGTACTGACCAGCAATCAAATAGGGTGAACCAACTGAGTAACACAGTGGAAGTTTTCCCCTAAGGTTTCACCTTTTCTTAGAAGATTAAAGTCTGGAAACTCAATTTTTTCAACAAATATATTATCTATAAAGTGTCATCTCTTGCTAGTTGGCTTATCATCATGCCAAATCCTAGCACTTTAAAATACATCTATTTCATATCAAGAAATTATTGGCCAAAAAAGAATAGAAAACAACATCCACCTGCAATTAATAAAAAAAGGGGATCTTTCCCCCATCATTACTTTCTTACAAAAAAATAAAATTCAAATACTTTCTAATAGAAAAGGAATTTGGTTTATTGTAGTGTTGTGAAAAATCCACTAATCAAACTGAAAGGTAAAGAAATTGCATTTTTACTTTTGTAATGTTTTAATATGAGATTCTTCTATTAAGAAACATAGTTTAGGACATTATTTCTCTGAGACTGATCCTTCCTTAGGAACTCAGAAAATTTAGGTCCTAGTTCTGTGCCTGTCAGGGTCCCTAAGTGACCTTGGATGAGCTAGTTAATCTCTTACTAATTCATTTTTCCATCTGTAAAGTGGAAATAATCGTAATTCCTCTGTCTTGCTTGTCTGCTAAGACAATGTCGTTGGGAATAGGAAATGTTACAGACTGTGCTCACACTTTATGCAGCCCAGTGGCCTTAGCATGTCCTTCTAGATACTTTCCTAACACCTACTCTGATTCCGCATCTTTTCTATCAGTTTCATCTTTGTTTTGCAGGAGCAGAAGGAGCTGTGAACTGCTCTAGGATGGTAAAAGTGAACAGCCAGTCCAGCCGCTGATTGCTGTGATTTGATTCTGACACTCCAGTAAGGCACCGTGTCATGGAAGGTAGGCAAAATTACTGTGCTAAAACACAGACTGATTAAGGTGTACGAGAAGCCTGGATAAAGAAACATTTTTGAAAAAGGTAGTTTTTAAAGCTGCCCTTTCCTTAGTGTTTTTAACCAGTATCACTCTAAATCATACTCAGCCAAGTTGGGACAATAATTCATGCTTAATAGATTTATTTAGTGTATTTTTGTTTTCAGTGTTGTCAACCTTGGTAAAAAGAAACTATGTGTATTTCAAAAAGACTACACTAGTGGCAGAAAGGAAAAGGTAGCAAACAATAAAGCATCCTAGCCAGCTGGAAGAGGAATAAGTGCTGCTGGTTTCATTGGAGATTCAGAAAACTCCAAATGCTGCAACAAGTGGGGGACTGAGAACAAGTCCGACTGTTGATGAACAGAGGTGAATAATGCTACCCCATGCTTTATACTTCACATCTTTTCACCAAAGTTAAGGGCCCTATAAATCTCCATTTCAGCAGACTGGTACCCTGTTGTTTTCTGGAAAGGCTTTCCTCTTGCTGCCCAGTGGCTTCATGGTCCTGTGCTCTCTAGAAGGAATTCATGAAGAAAAAGCATGCAGAATTACTGGCATAGCAGCTAGGCCCAGTGTGAGAGTTCAGAGGGTGGAGGACTGGACCTCCATGAGCTTGAGTGAAGTAGAGGAAACTGGGGTGGAGGAAATGGACTGACAAGGGGACCCTCCTAATGAAAAGGTGAGGGATAGGGTTTAGCTCTACAAAATTCTATTCTTGCAGAATTATGGCAGGGTGAGATGCAAACTGGCACTACATATCTATGGTATACATTCTTGGGTGTGTCTGTGTAGGGCTTGCTTGTTCTGCTGTTGCGTCATTAATCTGGTCAGCAGTAGGATGGACTAAAAAATGATAAAATAATTGCTATGAACATTATTTGTGTTTAGGAGATCACATGCTAAAGATTATGATGAGGTTTCCTGTAGACATGTAGAGCAAGAGCAGTAAAGTCTTGTCTCTCTACAATTTTCAGTAGCACTCAACTGCTTCCTGCAGGCTAGAACAAGGAATGAGCACTGCTTTCAGTATTTATATAATACTTTTATTTCTCCTATATTTAGATACTGGTTTTAGTTTCACTAACTGCTTCTGCAGCCAATTTTTAGAATTTGAATGAATTCCTAACACCCACAGGGAGTATGTGGACTCAGTCTGTGGGGCCTGATGGGATGCACATACAATACTCCTCATCGTCAGTTTGGCAGCCTGATGAGATTTAGCTTCTACCACTTGCCAGTGGCAGACAGGACAGCCACAGCTCCTTTGTGCCATTCATGTATTTGGGACCCCACATACGCACTTCTCATTGCAGCAGCCCATCCATAAGCTTTTCTATTTTGAAGAAGATGGCCCTAGGTTGACTGTGACATTGATAATTAATGTACCCTGTAGCTGCAGGCAACTTCCCCACACATCTTAGATGCTTTTGTCCCTTTCTTAGTAAGCCCACTGCTTTGAGACTGGCTGATCAGTTTTTACACATTTAGACTGTTACATACAGAAGTCCCAATGTTCCTTTTTAATACACTGGGGAGAGACATCAGGAGGCAGAACAACTTTCATTCCTATTTGGGTGTGTTCACCCAGTGATTTGTCACTGCTACCTAGGAGAAAAAAACAAACACAAAACTGCCAAGCATATAATCCAAGTCCCAAAGCACTTTGTGTGGAGAAACTAATGCTATTTTTAAAGTTGGAGTGTATCTTGTCTTGTGTGCCCAATTTAATACAAATGTACACTTTCCTTCTCTGGTCAAATAAGAAATGCTCGAGGAAGTGCCTCTTTCAGTAAGGCCTGCCAGTGCCAGACACTGATTTATCAGCCATGGAAACAGACTTAAAGCTTTTGTGTTTTCAGGGTCAAATTTCCCCTTACTCTGTGAAAGGCTTCTCAGTGTCACCTGGGAGGGAAGGCTCTGAACATGGTGCTGTGCCATGAGCTCTAGTGATGTTTCTCATGTGCAGAGTGTTTAAGAGAAACATAAGGATGAAAACAAGTAACAGTTGTAAAGTTCTAGTTGTGCTGTGAAGACGAGCTTCCCAAAGTTCAGAGACACTAAGATCAATCTCATTTGCACTGCTTTCATACTGTGTATTGCCCTTGGCCTTCTACAGAGCGGGATCTGATTTACCCTAGCCTGATGTGAGTATTAGACCTAGTGTTTGATTCAGGAGTAGACAAAAATATGACTAACATTATTGGTAGAAAAAGGAAGATAATGTTTGCAATTGCTTTGCAATGAATACCTGTTTATATTGAACATATTTCATTAATGTGTTGTCCTTTTATTTGGCCTTCATAAAATTTAGGTATAGATGGAAGTATGAATCAAACATCGGGACACTGCAAATAGGGAACAAAGCAGGGCATTGCTAATTATTACATAAAGAAAGAAGTGTTTCAGACTGTGGATCTATTTCCTGCAACTAATGTAAGCAAAGGCATTATCTGAGCTCTGTTTTATCAAACATTGTTTGACATCTCTGGTTTCCTCTATCATAACTCTCTATAACCTCATTCTTACATCTTATAGGGTTCCTAGGATATAAAATACTTGTCCAGTCTTATATGAAGACTAAGAATGAGGGTTTCCTGAGAAAACTGAAATCCAAGTGTTCAAGCAGCCTTGACACTTTGCTCCTTCCTCCTCTGTGTTCTCCTTTCCTAGAAAGTAAGAGACAGCAGATCTCTCTTGATCTACTCAGATTTTGCTTTAGTTAATTTCTGGGTTTTTTAGGGGCCACATGAATCTAATCCTTCTTACTCATGATAATCAAGGACAGAGCAAAGAGAATACAGAGAGGAAGCACTGCTGGCTACAAAAGAGTCTGTTAAGAGCTTCAAGAAATATCTGCCTTAAAAGATCAGAAGGGAAGTGCAAGCGTGAGTACCAAATGGTTTATTATAAAATTAGAAAAAAGGCATCTAAAGTAAGCTTACTGTAATGCTCCATATCAATACAAAGGAAATGTTCTGTGCAATTTCAGGGATTTCCCCCCTATTGACCTTGTTCATAATCGATGAGCTGCAGACATACATGTATTTCTGAGCAATGGAGCAGACAAAAAAAATCTGCTGTTAGTATCATAGCATGCCACTAAAATTGATGGCTTAAAAAAGAGATACTGCACTTAGTGTTAGAGCATGATCATGGAATTTAATATGCCTTGGCTTTGCTCCCCTTTTATAGGCTATTATCAGGGAATCAAAGCAATGTCCTAACATTGTGGCTATAACACACAAATATTAACTAGGAATATGGCTATCCAACCTAATGGAATATGTTCACTATTTCAGGACTTTCAGATACAGTAAGAATAGAGGAGTAAAGTCAAACTCTTGAAAGTTTACAAAGTATTATGCAACCTTCTCATTCTAGAAATGCCATGAAACCATTTATTCCTCCACAGAAAAAGGAGGTTAAAACTTGCCTCCTCCGTGATAGTTTGACATTTCCATAGCCTGTTCTACCTATAATAAAGCCGGAATTAAGGTTAAACACTTGAAACTTATGAATTCCCTGAAACTACCACTCAGCTTTCATATGTGAGTGATTTTTAGCCAGAGATATAATTCAGTTTGTCTTCTGTTTGAAATGCTTTCACCTCTTCCCATTTCCAGGAATTCTAAATATTTTAGTAGCACCGATGCCAGTGATAGAGAGGTCTACACTGTAATCAGGAGCAGGTGGAGTCCTATCCAAGCTCATCTAGTTCATGCTGATGCCACCAGGAAGATGCGGCAGTATGGATTTCAGTGTAGGCAGTGCCTGGGATCCTGCATGTTCGCTTGGGCGGCTCATTGCTTTTAATTCCCTATCATGGTGCCTTCACTTCCTGGAACTGAATCTTGCTTCATGAAACCTTTCCTTGTTATATCGACACCTCTGCAGTTCTATTTCTGCATCTGCAGGGCAGACCTAGATCAGACCCCATGCATTGCTAGAGGTCTCAGATTCCACAGGGAAAGAGGTTTATTCTGAAAAACCTGGAAAGAAGGAAGCAACTCATACTTCTAGATAGATGTGCTGCTGTTAAAGACTCTTCAGATAAAGCACTCACTTGATTTGCACATAACTGCAGAATTTTCTTATCCCATCCCCAAGAGATGATCAGCATTGTAGTGCTATAGCACCAGACTCAGAAGGAAAACACTCTGCAGATGTATGTCCACTTTGAGAATTCCCCATCTACCTCACTGGTAATGAATCTTAAATTTTCTTGAGATCATTGTTCATCACCTGAACAAGTACTGAAGAGTAAATGAAAATAGCCATCCATTAAAAAAAAATCATTTAATGGCTGAAACAAAATGCCATCACTACTGTGATAACAGGAGGTTTAAAGTGCATTACTGTCACTTCTCTATACACTTGAGGGCTGGATACTGGGTCAGATGGTGCAGCAGTCCATGTAATCTCCTGAATGGAAAAAAATTAGGCTCAAAGTGCCAAATAGACACCCACAACATAATATCAGGTAAAACAAACACATACCTCCTATCCCCCCTCACCAAATGTTAGAGAAATAGAGAGAAATTCCAGTCATTTCTCATTACTGTGAAGGTCAGCCTAGCTGGGAAAATTGTTTCTGCTTTACAATTCCCCAAACTGTAGAAAGCAGTTAGAGTTCTGGACAAAAACTAATGTTGCATTCAAAGGGAAAAGAGGCTGATATGGCATTGCTGCAGTAATAAGAGAATTTTTTACTCTTTCCACTTCCCTGTGAACCTAATCAACTGTGACATGAGAAAATATACTGGGCTCACCCAGCCAGAATCTGACTGCCACCTGAAAATGTCCTCAATATTCCACTGTTTGGGAGTTTACAATGATCCTTCCGACATCAATTTTGTACATGTACATCAAAATGCCATTAGAAATGCTTACAAACACCTCCTGCTCGCAAGCCTCCACTCAGACTCCAATCGAAGCCATGCTGTAAAGACTCCCCAGTGGTTGACTAAAGGTTTCTTTTGATTACTCATATGAAAACATTTGGTTATGGAAAGGCATCTTGGGGGTACCTGGGGAATCTAAAGGTCTCCCCCCTGACCTACCTTGTAAGTACACTTGAATGTCATTAGAAGCAACATATATTGAAGGTACTTAAAAACCTGCCTTCAACATTTAATTAATATCTCTTGACTTATCAAGCTTCCTCATTCTCCTTGAGGTTCAACAAATAATCCACACCTTCCAAAGATTGCAAGTATGCAGCAGGGGGTAGGAAGGTGTACTGAAAGGAGAGAATGAGAACCCATGGTATATTTATACTGTCACAGTTACATGGATGGGTATGTGCTAGCCTTCATATACATGAACCACTGAATGCAAACACACATACATGATACAGTTGTAAATTAATTGTGATAAATGGTTTTATTATTTAATGCATTATTTAGTAAGACTTTTATTATTTCTCTTTGATGAAAAGCTGAATAAATCTAATGCAACTGAACAAAACATTATCACGTTCTTCTTTTGTTCTAATATTTACGGGAAATATTACAAGTGTTTGACATATAAATTGAGCATTTGACTGACTTTAATAACCATATGATCAATAAGAAATGATATTTTTACAGCCTAAGTTCGATTTCTAAAGGGCCAGGGGTCACAGATCTTTATCAAAACACTAAGGCTAAAACTTTATTTTCAGAACCTGTAATTCCTCTTATTTAAAGGATACCAGTATTGACCTAATATCATTAAAATTCAAATTTTTCTCTTAAAGATTCCATTCTATTGGAGCTAACATTTAGATATTTAGGGATTTATTTTAGCTCTACTTTTTAGAAGAATTTCAACATTTCCTTATATTAGAATTAGTGTTGAGTGATAGGAAGTCACTTATTACCTACATTAAAGATTATTCTTTTTGCTTGGAAGATACCAATTACTTAAAAAAATTCTGATCAATCTTAATCATATATATGCTCCCTATGAATCTTATCTTTCTGAATCAATCATCTTTCCCCCTTAAAGTAGCTTAAGAAATATCTTTTCAGTTTTCATTATTACAAAATGAAAATCAGCCAGATGCAATCCAAACATCAAGCAGCCATCACAAGAAAAGTAGTGCTCATGTTATGCTCAAGTGGCAGCTCTCCCATCCAAACAACTGACAGAATATCATGTAACCTATACATTCAGCCCCTCTTCTCCCAACAGAGAGAACAAAGACAAACCAGCCCTAGTTTACATCTGGAATATTTACATGGCTCTGGGCTTCCCTAGTACTTAGAGAAATTGTTCATTAAAATTTGCAGCAGACAATTCTCAAACAGAAAAAGTGCACTTATACATAGTAAGTTACAGGCTCGCAACATTTCTCTGCTGCTGTTTAGAATTGTTTCCTTAGTAAAAGTTACCATGCACATTGGGACAAGTAAGAGGATAAGTTCTCTTTCTGGCCTAATGAACAGTGAACTATTTATATTTCAAGATGGAAAAGTAAAAGCCCTCAAGCATGTATTGTTCTGCCAAATCAGGGCACTCACAAGTATGTGGAGACCCTGGTTGAAGCCTCATGTCTGAATCAGGTGCAGTGGAAAGCTTGAACCTGAGGCTAAGATACTATTTTATGAGATGATTTAACCAGATGCCATGAATAGATTTACTTTTCAGTGAATCTACAGTTTTCAAAAAAAAATAATGAAAAAGAAGTCTTGAGTTGTCCAGCTGTTAAAAGAATGCTAGGAATTTTGCAAAGGAGCAAGTATAGGAAAATGAGGGTGGTTATTTCCCTGATGATTATAAACCTCAGCTCTTGAGACAAATCTTGTTTGCTCAGTGCTGGACCATCTTAGTGGTATGACCGACTTTATTTCATAGGGAAAACCCATATCTGTCTGAAGTGGCAAGTGTATTGGTCTTTTCTTTCTCCTCCTCAGATCATTATCCCATTTCTTGAAGCGCTGAATCACCCCATGGAAGTTTAAAACCAGGACCCTAATGTGAAGTTTATATCCTGTAGGTGGATTAATTTACAATATTTTGTTACAATTTTTTTTCAAACAGGCTTTAAAATATATGGTGGAAAATTTTATTGCACTATTATTCTTTCCATGGTAATGGAAACTCTTTAAAAAGTGGTGGGCATTTTGATTGTGTTTCATGTCTCCTGCCATAAGTTCCCAAAGAAAATGTTTTGGTAGTACTGAAATTTCCCAGTTTTAAGCTCTTTATTTTAAATCAAATTTCTCAAATAGCATGGGGGTTCATGTGCATGTGACAAAGTAAAATGGAGGAAGTCAGACTTAACAGTTTTATTTTATCAATGCACACTTTTGTCAGTTGCCCCCTGTTTATGTTGTTTTTTTTTTCTGGTTTAAAGTCAAGTATTTGTTGAGATGATGGAATATCCTTGGGTCTGATTTTTGCCAAATCCTTGTGATAATACTCTCTTCTGGGAAGAAATGACAAAATCAAATAAAGCATGTCCAGAAAACCATCTGCAAATTTCAATATCTGTTGCTCAGATGAGGGGTAGGTTATATCTGAAAACAAGGTAAATTTTTTGGACAGTCCTGGAAAACAGAGAAGCACCTGGTTGACCTTCAGACTTCCAAGTGAGACTATAACCTCAACTGTGATCTTACATTTTATGCTTTGGAGTAGAGGATATTGTTAGCCTATAGAATCAGATTAAGACTTTCAAAACCACACACTGAAGATGAGGCTTGCACGTCCTTATTGATTCATGAAGGTAAATGGAGATGATGTACACTAGTGTCGAGCATATTTAAGCCCTGTTTAGGCTGATGCTTGTCAAGGAGTATAAAGCCAGAGAGCTGGGAGACATGCTACATTTTACTAGGTGGTTTGAGGTTTCTTTGTAGGTTATCCATGTACATGAATGCTATACAAATCATGGTTACATTGAAATAACTGCATGGTACTTAGTGCAAAATGGCAGTAATAACTTTTTTTCATAAGTAATAGCCACAGCAAAGGCATTTCAGATATATATGCTGACATTTCTAACCATTATATTCATTTTTATTTTGTGAATAATGGCCTTTTCTGTATGGGACTGCTCCAATTTTTGCTGACTCCATTCCCCTTTAGACCCACAGAGACCTCAGATAAATATCCCAGGGATGTCGTCTCCATGTTCCAAAACACAGGGTAGTTTAATGATTTGTGAAAATGTCTGTTTCAGCCTTTAAATAATTTACACCTTTCTATGTTTTCCTCAGAAAACTGTGGTAATATCCCTTATAGAAATAACAGGTAAACCATTCTTGTAACTTACACTTTATATAACACTACATTAGAAAATAAACAAACAAAAAACGAATTCTCACCTGCTTGATAGGATTGCTAATCTTTGGGAGCCACAGTTATCTCTCTAGAAGAAAAGAATCAGGCTCCTTCATTAACAGGCAACCTAAAACTTATTACTGTGGTTCAGCCACCTATATATGAAAAACAAACAAATATCAAAAGGCAGATATTTCACCTGCACACCTCTCTTAGGTGTTTGGGCTGCTCTCATGACCCACAAGCAATGGCACACCCCAGGGCAAAGCAAATGTGCAGCTGCCTTCAAAGCCTTTTAGTTTTCTTTTAGTTGCTCACCTCGTGTCTTGATAGAAACTTCCTATGGGTCAGACCTGGCTCACAGACCATCAGCTGAATAGCTTTGATCTAAATCTGCTTTACTGCCTCTTCCACTTTCCTCTTGTTGGACCACTGTAGACTGACTGTCTACACACAAAGTTTTGTACTTTTCCTAATATTCTCCTTAGTGTGTTTTTACCAACATTATCCTTAGCATCTTTAAACTGATGTAAACATTAATTGCTTGGAGGACTTACAAAGTACTTATTATAAAGTTTCTTCATGCTGATATATTAATATTCCCATCTGTGAGTATATATATTTAAGAGATCAGTAACTCAGATAAATGCAGGATATTTTATAAACCAGGCTGGCTTGGGCCGAGCTTAGTCTGAATTTTGGCATTTGCAAATTGTCAGTTTCCTGTGATAAAACCTATAGGCACAAGCAAGGCTTTTCTAAGAGATCTACAGGCTGAAACCTGTATCTTTATTCCTTTGAGGGCTAAGTAATAAATTCTATAGTTCATATCAATGGTAGTGACTCAGCCCTTCTGAAAATTAGATCAATGCTTATTCAAGAGACTAGCATTAGATTTTTTCATGGTATTATTTAATTCTAACTTGTCTACACTTCTTTAGTCCAAAGGCAAACAGAATATAATTACACCAGCATAGGAAAAATTAGATAATGTTTTAGGCAGTCTTATATTAAAAAATCCCTTTTGTCACTTTCCCTCAATAACTCTGTCAGTGACATACTATTGTATCTCTCAGTCATAATCAAGTGAGCTGACAATTATTCCAAAAAAGTAAATGTGTGAGGAAACAGGAGGTACACATCAACACAAAGGATGCAATGGCCCACAGCGCACGTACTAAAAGATATTAATTGGCTCACTAACATAACCACTGGGTTTAAGCCTCTTTTCACAGATTTCAAAGAATGTTTTAAATTTGATTTAACTATTGTATGATCAGACTTGATTAAGAGATGGTTTCTGTTGGACCTCAGCATGCTGAGTAGTGCCAGCTCTGGGAACAATGTAATGAAAATAAAATTAACGGTAATAGGAACACATTCAGTGTTCTAGCATGTCCTCATTCTTCTCAACCCCTGATGTAGCCAAATATCTTTTTATCCACTTCTAAACAAGATTAAGGTTACAAAAACAGAACACAAACGTGTATGACAAGCATATTTAACCAGTGGAACAGTTTACCACAAACTTACAGCACTGCCCCAAGATGATACAGACCTTTAATTAAAAGAGTCCTCTACAACAAAATGGTGGTTATGTTGGGTTAATTTCTGTATATACATAAGCCCTCCATAAATACTTTACTAAATATTTGTTTCATGACATTGATTGAAGCTTCAGAATCTTCTCTTTGTTTTTGAAAAAGTAATGTGAGCATTTTGGAAAAAAAGAATAAGAAAGTAAAACACACATAGAGGCCATTCAAATTCTGACTATTGAGCCGCAGGAGTTGTTCTTATACATCTGTAGTTAACTACGTTAGCACCTTTTAGCTGTTTTCTATTGCCTACACATTACTGATGTTGCTACAGATCAAGTCTGAGATTTAAAGCTGTTTCTATCACTAGTGAGTTCTTGTTCTCAACATTTTAAAGTGAAGATGTGAACAAACCTTTGAAAATTGACTGAATACTTCAATGCCAATATCTTTTGCATGTAAAATATAAAAATCTCTGTGTGTTTCACTTGAAATCTGATAAATATTTATTATCAATGCTGTTTTCTTTTAATCTGTTCAGGATATCATTCCTCCAGCTCCTTAGTACTTAAACAAAAATGGCATTTACATTACAATATTGCTTGCCAACAATCTCATTTTCTGGTTTAGTCAGCAGCCTTCATGCTTGATTAGTCTTTAATTATACAAATACCTACATATTAAAAAAGTTTTCTTTTTTTCCATACTTTAAGCATGTAATTATTTTCTCTTGCATGCAATAACCTTTAATTTTAGGATTAAGCAACTGATTCTCTTTAGTATGGATGGGTTTTTTCAAGTGTTAAAGCAAATTTGGTTATTGTATTACGAGTAGGAAAATTAACTTTAGGAAAACCTTTCATTAGTGCATTTGACAGCACAGTGAGCAGCTGACAGAAACTTCAACATATTCAATATACTTGAAAACAAAATGGATACCAATTCTACGTCCTCTGAAGTCAACAGCAGTACTACTCTGAATTCAGCAAGGGAGTGATGGGGGCTATGCGATTCCTCCTTTGAATATTCTTTGCTTTTGTAGTATTAGTGTTGCAGCAGTACCTAGAAGCCCAATGCAAGATCAAGGTCGCATTGCATTATACCAAAAAACTGTAAAGGTTTTCAGTATAAAGTGATCAAACAACGGTGGGAGAATCCACAAAGGAACAGAAAGGCAAAGTGACATCCCAGACAGTGACAGACCCGGCACTGCAGTCTCATGCTCCTGACTCCAACAACGCATTTACTAGAGCAGTTTGCTTCCTGATGCAAATTATTTGTCAAAACTGAATTCAGTAAGCAAAGGCATAATTTGTTGATGAGATTAGAGTTAAATATGCAGATTTTATATGGCAGTAAAAGAATTCCCTCCCCTTCTTCTCCTGCAGTTTTCACTCATGAGAGCATGGACTGCCAAGTTTGGGTCTACAGGACTGACATATGTTATCTCTATACCTGCTTTTACATTTGAAGTACCAGTGATTTCCCCCTAGACATACTCTTTGAATGTCTATGGGGAAAACATCAAGGATTTTTAGAATGGCTTGGTTTTCTCAAGATCTGTTTATTTTTATATTTGTTTTACATGAACTGAAAATTCTGTAAGACACATTTTGATTGCATGGAGAATAGGTTTCAGAGTCAGAAGACAGCTAAAAGAACCCAAACAATGCAGCTGCAATTCTATAAAGTTGGGGAGAGAGAAGAGCAGGAAACCTTGATCATGGCATGTTGAGTTTGCTCTTGTCTCATTTGAGTGCTGTGAGAAACCTTCTGTCAACTTCCCTCACAGTGGAGTTAGGTCTTGTTATAAAGTGAAAAGTTGCAGACAGAGATAGGATGGAAATGCAAACAGCATCTTATTCCAGAATGGTGATCAGTGATAAAATTTCAGCCTTTCACAATGCCAATACTGTTTTTTTGGGTTTTTTTCTTTCTTTCCCGGTAGAAAAGGTCAGGAGGAATAAAGACACTGTGAGTAACAAAGACTATTTTTCCTCCCTTCTCCTCCTCCCAACATTTTCCTTTTATTCCCTAAGATCAGGCCCTGTCCTTGAGGAATTCTACACTGATGGAAACTGCACCCTCAGACGACTCGTGGGAATGAGACTGATTTCTCCTTACTTGCCCCTTCCTAGATCTTGATCCCAGTACAACTCTAGTCCTTATCATCTGCCCCACCTGCCCCATAGCCCATGGAGCACCCACACTGGGAGCTCTACTTGTCACTCTGTGAGGTGTCCCCAAGTTCCTTGGAAAAGGCCAAGAGGAGATCAACCCTCCATTTTCTGTCGTGTCCAGCTCGAGCCACCAGTCCACAACAAGACCCAAACTAGGACAAGAGCACTAAGACACAAAGACAGCACTCCAGCCGAGTTTGGCTCTCTAGCACGTTGAAAACAGTTATAGCATTATGATGATGAAAAACATGAGAGCATTAGCAACTAACAATATTTATATCACTTACCACATTAATTCAGAATCATCTTCTGATACCCATTTATTGACCATCTCGAGCAGACCGCACCCTTGTTTAATGTGACTGAGCCTATATTTTAGGGTTTTCTTTACAGCCTCAGTATTTCTGCTAAAAGACTCCTTAGTATCCTCTCAAATCTGAGTGCTTCTCCAATGCTTTTTACAAGCATGTAAGCATTTCTTAATAGTTATACAAAGACATTGCAGAGATGATTGTTGCTTTAAAGAAACTCATCTCCTTTAAGAACCAAAATGCACCATCATCATTCCTTTAGTAAAAGGATAATCCTAGCAATATATGATGTGCTGTTTCTATATGTCAGTTTTTGTCTTCTGGAAACTCAGCTTTGCCTTCCAGTCTCTTTCACAAACATAACCTAACTTGGTTATCCAACTGGAATCCTCACAGGATATTAGGTCATGTCTAAGCTATCAGAAATAAGTCAAGTCCCTGTCCTGTGGGAAATTATCTGAAATTATCCTAATTTATCATGCAATTTCTGATGCAAATGAAGATAAAAAATGGAGTATTGAAATGTCTCAGCAAAAAAAATTTGCATTTGAAAATTATTAACTGTTGTAGCAGATTTCAAATCATCACCATAAATTAAAATATTTTCAATGTCTTTTGTTAAGCCAATATTTTGTAGGCAATTCAGTATAATAATTTTTAATATACATATTAATCTTATTTTAAACAAAAGGTATCCTTAGTTATTTAAATTTACCAGGCCTAAAATAGAAAACGAAAATGAAATTTTGGGCAGGGGAGAAAGTAACTTCATAGAATTGCATCATTGTTGGAAAAGCAAAACTACTTAGAAAATTCCTGAGCAGTTTAAGGTATTATGGTATCAAAATAAAAATTGTGTGTATTTCAGATGTAAGACTGGCTTTTTTTCTGAGACTCATAGTGCCCATCTATCCTTTCTTGCTCTCTTTACTTCATTTTCTTTCTCAGCTGGTGGCAAACTTCTTCATTTCTTGACTGTGTCCTGGATCAGCAACAAAAAATACAGTGGTGCTACAAGACAAGTTGTCCTAAACATCTTTCAAACCTTGCTGGTGGAACATATAGTAGAATTGTGGAAGGCTTCTCTTCCAGATGAAAATGTTGTGCCCCTTAAGACCCACAACCCATCACCTATTTACATGGATTAAAGTGGTGATTTATATATTTAAAAAATGGTTATAATACATAATAGAATATAAGTACAAAATAAAAAAATAAATTTTAGGATTATCATATCTACAAAATATCAAGTCTCATTGATTTCCTACTTGCTAGGAAGGACATGTACTGCTAAATGCCCATTTGTTTAAATAATACTAATTTCCTCATATACTAACCCACAAGGAGTTCTTAGAAAGACACATTTTCTGACTGTGTCTGAGGTTGCAAGCTCTGACTTTTAATTTTCCAGTTTCCACATAATTAATTATTAATTATTTCAAACAAAAGTAGAAGATTGGTGGAGAAAGTCAAAAAACGAAAAAAAGAAGGATTTGGAAAGCTCATGTTTCCAGTGTAACCCCTTCGATAAAAGGATATTTTTTCTTTTGCCTAAATTGTTTCTAGTTGCAGCTCTAAGGTCAGAATAAGCCAAGAGAATGAATGGAACAAGCATCCTGATGGGCTGCCTGAAGCTGCCTGTGTTACGGATCAGCGTAAAACCAGCTCTCTTTCCTCTGCCTGGGCCGATGTAACTCACTGGAGTGGCAAATTACATCAGACCTACAGCTGTAACCCGACATTATGATTAATTTGATCAGTAATTTCTCCTGTTTTTCATTTTAATCGGTGTGACTATTCTGCTGTGGCAGGTCTTTCAGATCTAATTAAGATAAATTTCAGAGTAAAAGACTTGGCAGAATTTTCGAGTCAAATCCGAGCGTCAAGTGTGAAGACCTGCAGCACTAGTCAATCAATTTCCAGTAAAGACGGCAGACTGTAACTCAGCAATCAACCCATTAACACTTAAGCAAATTTCATAATCTCCAGGCCTGTGCTTAGTTACTCTCTAAAAACATTCTGGCTACCAATAAAAAAGAGAAAGTATTACCTTTATTAAACACCTGCAACTGCTAAACCCACCAACAGAATCCACAAGTGGACACTTGGGTAGATCTCTGGAATACTGCCCAAAAAAGGCTTAATTTAAAAAATTTAAAACACAGCCTAAAGTGCCTTTCCCCCCCNTAGGAGCTGAGCGACTTCTTTTATGTGCTTTTTTGTACAATGAGCCTTAATGATGTAACATCACGGCTATACCAACTACAGAATATTGCTCCTCAGATTCAACAAGCCCCAAGCCCAATAGGCTCTCAATATTCACTTGGCCCACTTGCTTCCAAGTAGAAAAATTTTTTTCTTGCAGAACTAGAAACCTGTGGTGACTTGCAATTTTTTTCTTTAAGTAGAAAGAGATGGGGGATATGAAAAATAGGGGAAAATTAAGTAATGTTTTAGGATATTCTCTACTTTCTTAAAAAAAAATTTTGAAATATGGACGAAAAAATAAATTTAGAGAAATGAATGCTAACAGAACAGAGCCACTTGATTTATAAGAGTATCTGAGGGCCTGTGTCAACTTTTTCTGTCCTCAAGATCCCTGAGAGTCCTACTCTCTGCCTAGCAAGGTTTTGGAAATAGAAGACCTTATGGGATATCCTTTTCCAAATTTGTTCTGGGAGGATGTTATTTATTTTCCCATTTATTAAATACTTCAGTTGCTTTAGGGAGTTTATTAAATGCTCCCATTTCAGAAGCTAGAGCAAGCTGTTTGCTGGGCAAACAGCTCCACTTTCCTGTCCTTCAGAGAATTCTCTAGCAAATGGTTTCCGTTATTAGCCTCAGCATCTGCCCCTTGGGTTCTAATAATGCCAGTTGTTTTGCTAGAAGATTAATTTCCTTTGTTTTAAATGTGAGTCAGACACCAGTCCTCCTTGTGCTTCTGAAAATAGCAACAGCTGCAGAGTATATTTGGATGGACCAGACAGCCGTGCTCCACCTGAGAGAAGGTTTCCTCAGGAAAAGAGAAGACTTGCTTATAAAGTCTGTTTGAGAATGTTTAAACATCTCTGCTCTGTTTAAATGCAGTATTAAACAGCTTTACAGGAGGGAGTCCCAATGCCATAAAGATCCCAAAAAGCATTGAACTACTGGGAGAAGGAAGATGCTGAGGAGAAGACCTGGAACTTTGTTCACTGCATGGATGGATGCAAGTTTTACACACAACTGACACCAGCTTTTCTGTGGAAACAACATCCATGAATCTCTAGGGAGACATGAATACTAGAAGCCCTCAAACAAGCTAGCCATAGCAGGAAAACAGCTGGCTTGTCTCTGCATCATGCACCAGGGCCAGGATACAGCACAATGCAGAGTCCTGAATGTCCAGCCAGGACAAACAGCCTTGTTGCCATATCAGAGCAGCCCAGCTGGTGGAAGACCCAGAAAGAATGAGTATGACCATAGAAGTGCCAGAAGAGATAAAAGGAGAAGAAAGGAGGCCCTGGAGACACTGAAACTCAAACTCAAAAATTTCTCAAGCAAAGTTCAAATCTGTGAACAGTAATGTCCGTGTGGTTCGCAGAACTACTGCAGAGGCAAAAAGAAGAGTACAAAACCAAAAGGAGAGTGCCTGAATCAGAACAGCATTTTTGATGGGTAATAAACGTGTGTGTGTGTGTAGTACAAGAGTACCATGACTTCCTATATAGTGGAAATTTTTTCACAAGTACTTGCTTGTTCTGCCTGTGATAGCACCTTTATCAACCTGCAAAAATCTTTACGATACTATAGGGAACACACAGAAATCCAAAACTGTCAGTAGAACAAGGTGTTCAAATATTTTTTTTTTTTACATGAACAGGGGATGAAATAGGCAAAATATTCTCAACAGATCACCAAGCTCAATTTAACCAACTGCAGGGGACTTTCCATGCCATTAGTTTTGAGCTGAGGTCTAGGTCTTGCCAGCATCTCCTGGAGATCCACCTAAGATCAGCACTTCAACTGGATCACTTTCACCAGGTGATGGGCATGAATCTTCTTGAATAAATGTCTTCTGTACTTACTATGTCATCTGTCTCCTTGTGATGTGGATTATCTCACTCCCTATTGATACCAAAAATTATGAGATTTTGGACAATGGATTCAAAGCACTGCATTTACTCACCATTTATAAAATAGTTATTTGTCAAATTCATTACTAAGTAACATGGGAACAGATTCAATTAGGCATACATTGCACACTATTTTATGCAGAAGAAGGCTAGATAATTTTAGCAAAACAAAAAAATCCCACCAAACTCAGTGGGATTACTGGTATCATAATCTCCATCAAATTTTCTTGATCTCAGGATTCAATAAGCATGAGAAAAATACAACAGGTCTTGGATGCGAACACAATCATAAAGACAGACCATGAGTACAGCCTTTGAAAAACTGGCTTTTATCAATCCAACAGAGACTTGGTTGTAACTTCTGTATCTTAAAGATAGATAAATATGTGAAAGTCTCAGTAAACACTGAGATTGCTCCAAAGCTGGCTTTTCCTTAATGAGAAAATAAACAGTGAATGAGGCTGGCGGGAAAGGGAAGGGGCAATTTGTTTTTTGTGACTATTGGAGCCTCAGACATCTGTGTATATATTCTCCCTCATTTGCAGCTGAGTATTTCAGCCTTTCTGCTTTTCTTTCTTCCTTTGTTTTAAAAATGCTGAGTTTCCAAATACATTATTTAAGATTAGCATGAAAATTTAATCTGAAGGAGGTTCTGGTTTTGGTATCCTAGGGTTTGCTATTACTTGGAACATTTTTGTGCTGTTGTAATCTCCTCACTTCCCTTCTTCCCTACTTTTATTGTTTTTTTTTTTCTCACTCATCATCTTCCGTCAGCTGCAGCTATTGTAGGTAGACTTCTATGACAAAAGGGACTCCAGGAAAGAGTTCTGAAAATGGTCAGAATAATTTTACAGTAAGAAAATCTCTGGGGGATTTCCTGTTTGTCTGTTCCTATTCACACACAAACAGAACAGTAGAAATCATTGTGAATTCTTCCATTCCTATAGTGTAGCTCTCCCTTTGCAGGTTAGGCTGTGTGTACATTCATCTTATCCACACCTCTAAAATATACAGTGAGTGTCAGCACCAGAAACTAACCTTTTTTTTGGAGCCAGCTAAATAAATGTTGCTGATAAAAACTGCCTTATTCTGGTAGTGAAGTAGAATAATTGGCTACTTAGTACTATGCTCACCTGATTTTCTATAGCATATAATCAAGTTCTTATGAGTCAAAAATTTTAATTGAATGAAAACTCTGTAAGACGTGGTAACAGTCCTTTGACATTGCAACATGCTAATCATTGAAGAAGCCATATGTTTTGCCATGTAATAACACTAAACATTCACAAGATAAGCATATTTGGATAAGTGTATTTTTCCTGAAGTAAAGGTTTTGAAGTCCTCAATTTACAGCATAAGATAGGTTGTCTTTCACCTCTGGGTTCCTTTGTTTCAGTCAACTGACACAATGAAAATAAACATCAGACTGTGATTATCTTTATGAGGAATTTCCCTGTTTTAGAACGGAGGGATGAAAATCTTCTATGCACTGCCCAACCCACCACTTCCTGAAAGAGAGGTCATCTTTAAAATATTCTTCTCTGGTTGTTGTCTATTGCAAATCAGCAATGACCCTGTTTCTGCAGTGTTTTGCTTTTGCCAGTGTAAATCTGGAGCATCATCACTAATGCTAGAAAAGAATTCAGGTCCTGGAACCTAAAGTGAGGTTTTATGTCTTTCTACACAATCATTAAATGACCCCATAAAAAATAGTTTTGTAACTATAATCCAGCCCACCGAATAATGTAAAGAATAGTGATAAAATTAGAGCAGAGTATAACAGAATAATCTCACAAGAATAATTCTGAGACTTTTAGCTAGTGTACACTGCACCGGCAGTATTAATTTCTGATCAGCTACCAAGTACCGCACCCAGGTACACCTAAGCAAGTCACTTTCATTTAATTTGCCTTCTGAAGGACATGGCAGCATCTGTTCATTTTGAGTTGTAATTGCTGTTATCCTTCAGTCTTTTGAAACAAACACAATTATCCTCCTGAATTACTGACTTTCCACGACAATTTTTTGAGGTTGTGTTTTTTTAAACTAATATCTTTCAGACAGATCCTGAATAATGTAAGAGGATAAAGCCCACATGAAAAAAAATCAAGAATTCAGAAATGAAATTTTAGCTGTCAAACTTTAACTTAGTTGTTCTTTCTTCCCTTAATATTCTTTGAACAAAATCCATTTCACTCTAGTTCATAAAGAACATTACCCTAGAGGCCATAATACCTCTGAATTTTGTTTTAGGTTGATTTCTATGTTGGAGCATTGAACATTAAAAAAATAAATCCACATTCAAAGCAGCTATTATGAGGAAGTGCTGCCAAATGTGTGCTCCTTTGTTTTTTGGGTTTTTTTTAAACTGCCTGTGTAAAAGAAAATAATTTCAGGTCCAGTCAAGATGGATGTAAAGCAGCCTTTCTCTGCAGGATTTAGAATGGAAAGACAAATTTCATGGAGGAGATCTTACCACTGCTCTGATTTAGAAAAGTACACAAAAAGCCATACACAAAGTACAGCATCAGCTCCTCTGGAAATATTTGTAAGTGTCACTTGTTTGCATATTAAAGTGTCTCAGCATTCTTGGCAATGTGACAGAGCATGCTTCAAGTTTTAATTACTTCTAGGGAAGCTTGAGCAGTATTACGCTTGCTGTAGAAACGCTGCAGAGATGGCTAGAAGGCCAAAGTAATGACCCTACACACAGCGCTTAAGGCAAGGGCTGAAGTAATGTGCTCAATTCTGCCTTCTCTTCTGATTGTCAGTATGCAGTGTATTTGTATCTGTGAACAAATTTTGGGTTTTCATGGCTATTTAAATGGTGAGGATCAGAGAGGAAAGAACATTAAAGATATTTATCCCACAATTTATTAGCAAGTCTTTAATGCTGAGCCAGAACTGGCACCTAATGACTTCTAATTCCTTCACTGCTCTTCTGAAAGTGTCCCAGTCATGCAGCTGGCTTGGCAGCACTGGCTGAGCTCAGTCCAGGGGCAATGCCAGACCTCTCACACTGCTGTCTTTCATTAAGTGTAATCCCAATTCCTAAAACTTCAAAGGATAGTGTTTGAACTAAAAACACCCCAGTTCCTCATTTCACCTTGGTTCCCTTCTTTCCTGTCTGCTGAGTCTGACACAGCCAGGCTGCCCTCAAAAAGCATAAGGATGCTAAAGAGAGAGATATGTCAAGGTACCTATGTAGAAACATTGTCACTGGCATCTACCAGGAAAGGTTTTACTTACTTTTATTGTACTTCTGCAAGTGAGAGGTGACCTGGGGAAGCTAACAGTGGAAAGTACCTGTAGATCACTGATGAGACTGGAAATACTCAGACTGAGTTGAGATTTACATTGGAGCTAAAGGCTATATGAGAGTTTAAGACCTCAGATTCAGTGTTAGTACCACCCTCCTGAGGTATGTTGTCTGAGATAAACCCACTTCCTCCCTACTCCAACTCTAATTTATGTGTGCATTTGCTCTGTTTGTAAAACTTAATGACTTTTGAAACACAATATTTAGCAGGCAGTTTTAGCAACATATAGTGTATACAGTTGGTGTGCATACATTACAGCTGTACCAAGATGATAAAATGTAACAGAAGCTCCCCAGAAAATATTCGTATCTCTGTATGTCAACAATCTGCATACAAAAGAGCCCCAAAGCACTCACTAACATGATAGATTGGGCATTAAGTAATGCATAAGTAGTCCCTAAGACAATACAGAGAAGAAGCTTTAGAAGCATTACTCTCTGCTATAAGGAAAAGTTCAGTAAGCAAGGACACATCTCTAGCAGACTTTTAAGTCTCTTATCTAAACAATTAAAAAAAATAAGATTTGATGCAATTTAGTTGAAGCTCAGATTAATGCAGGTTTAACCAGCCACATGCAAAAAAAGCTTCTTGTAAACCAATTCTCTTAATTGTCTAAAAAAGGATTGTTTAATTATTAAGCTAATGGAGTTTTATTTCTGCAGGAAATGGATCCAAATCCATCAGTGTGGATAAAACATTTTAAGTGGTGTCTCAAAATTTAGAGAATAAAATTGATAGAGACTTTTCTGGTTTCTAAGTGTAGATCCACTCCCTAGTGAAGAAGACTCCGATCACTTCACAGACTGCTCTGGTGTTCAGAATCACATTACTTCTGGGTACAGTCAAAGCTGTTCTTGCACAATATGAATGTAGCATGACACACATACTGCAAGAACACCCCAACTCTAAGAGCATAGGACCATTGGATCAGAGCTCTCCTATTTTTGCCCAGGATTTCTGAGATGGGCAGAGCTGAGCATCAGTATGGATATGGCAGCTGCTGGTCTATTAAAGAATAGCAATGCCATTGCTATAGGAGTGAGCATCTATGAATGGCATTAACTGGCATACTTAGCTTTGGAATTTTAGCAGAAATACTGGATTCTTAGCAGCACAAAAATTAGGGCTGTGATTTCAAGAGGAGGGGTAACCCATCCATCCCTTGCACATGTCCACCAGCAGAAGCTGACAGGATCATCTACTAATGAACAGCTAATATTGATGTCCTCTTAAGTTATCATAAAGGGTAACTACTGGGCAAATGTGACTTGTGAATATCACAGGATGAAACTGTGGAGAAAAATTAGAGAGTTTTCTATGGGTTTTACAATATGGACTTTAAAAGAAAATTACATGTACTCGTCAGGAGGCAGCAGCCTAGAACCATCATTAGGTATGCTTTGCTGGTTTATCAGGCCTTTTAGCTGTCTAAGCTGAATGCCCATAGGGATTAAGTAATACCAAGTGGAATTTCTCAGCCTCTGTGGTCAGAAGACAAAACCTTCACTTTATTTCCCCTTGCAGTGACCGAGAATGCACTTGCTGTTGTTAGACCATTAGAGATTTGTATATAGCATCCTACCTGCAAAGGATTTGGTGAAGTAAGAGGAGATGGAAGGCCATGCCCTGGTGACTGGCTGGGTTTCTGAGGGGAGCTGGAGGACTGTGGGGCTGGAGGCAGTTGGCTCTGGCTCTGGGACTGTGTTTGGTTCTGCTGTGGTGGTGCTGATGGCTGTGGCTGTGATTGCTGGGTTGGCTGGGGTGGCTGTGGAGTCTGTGCCTGCTGAGCTTGCTGCTGCTGATGGCTTTGCTGCTGCTGCTGCTGTTGATGCTGGAGCTGCTGAAGATGCTGAAGCTGTTGAAGCTGGGAGTTCAGGGATGAGGTAGCTGGAATTGAAGAGAAGGCAGGGAGTTATGCAAGTTTCAGTAATACCTACTGTGTTAAAGATATTTTGGATAAAATTCTGGTTCTGTTACTCTGAGGACCACACTGTTTACCTAAGGACAGCTGGCCCTAGACTTCAGGTTGTGGCAGGAAATTGTTCCCATCAATAATAGCCTGTGGTTCTGCCTGTATAATTCTGTGGTAAAGGGCCAGACTTCAGTGGAGGCAATGAAAGCAAACCTTTGAAAGGGCTAGAGGCCTGCCCACAGGATAGGGGTCAGAGCTCACAAGAATTCTTTGCTCAGACAAGCTTACCAGTGAAGCCAATGGGAATACTACCTGCCTAGAGAAGAGATGAACAGGTTGTCACTGTACCTGTAAGTATAGCAAGAACTCATAACATGAACTGGTGCTCTTATATAAAGGAGAAGAAAGCCATAGCCATAAAATAAAGGATACTCTGGAAAAAAACTTCGTCGTGTCATTTTGCAGCAGGTATCAGGAAATAAAACATTCAGCTGTGAAACTTCTTGAGCAATGCCCAGGTAGCAAAAAATACCTAAAATGTGTGTGTCTCTGAAATAAGATCTGATCCTTATAATTCACACCTAAAAGCTATACATTCCTTCTTGTAACTTGCACTGCTCACTTACTTCTGATAGTAAAGGTCTGCTGTGTCTTGCTAGCATATGCTTCAAACATTATGATGTGGCCCACATCAACCTGCTGGCACAAAGAAGCAAACTTTATTTCCCAGAGACACTTTCAAATTGACTAGGGCTTTCTTTAAATTCAGGAAGACAGGAAGTGTGTCATAGGGACCTCACCAAGGAAGAACAGCTTTAAGCAGAAGCAAGAGCATCACAGAATTCTGATACTTTCAGGGGTTATGCCTTAAATAGGTCACCTGGGTGTCCAGCCTTATGCATGATAATCAGCATCTTAGGGGTTGAATTAGTTAGGTATAAGATCCCAAGAGGAAGAGCTTGCAAGGTAATTACAGTATTTTTCACTCTGTATACTGCTTTGCCAGCACCACCTGTATTCTAACTTCTATCCACAGAAGCCAAAGTAAACTGGGAATGAATTAAATTTGTTATTTTTAAAATGGTACTCAGATTTCATGGCCAGAAACTCTGCTCACCAAGTTATCTGTGGACTGGCAGATAAAGCCAAGTCATCTCCATTTTCTTTTCATGCCAACATCACTCCTTCAGCTTTCTAGCTGTCTATGCCCTGGGGCTGAACCGGAGGTCTTTGCACAACTTATGAAATCAATGAGCTATAAACTGGAATAAGCAAAAGAAAAAAGAAAATAAAATGGAGAAAGATGAGGCAGAATGGGTAAGCCAGAAAAGGCTGCATGAAGGAAAAGTATAAGGCTTGATAGGAAGAACTGTTGACTCTCCATTGCCATACTCACAGCTGCTCTAAATTTTCTTTCAACAGATGCAAGAATCAAACTAGAAATATGCCTTAGCAAGAATTATAGCCATGTGCATGTGACTTCAACAGAGAATCTGAATAATACAAAGAAGGAGGACTTGTAATACCAATATATTTCTATCAGGAAAGTTACTCATAGAAATTTTGTGTTTCAACACAAAGCAGAGTGACCATCAGATTAAAAACAGGCATGGTATCTCATGCAAAGGAAATCACCTTGGAGAAGTAAGGGTACATTCCCATCAATTTACCAATGAGAATTTGTACCTAAATGCCCCAAAGCCAACAGGGTAGTGAGTGGAAATACAATCTAAGGCATATGAGAACAAAGAAGGTGTGTATACAAGAAAGCAACTGCATAGATGAATTAATGATTCACAGCATGAATCATCTCAGACGGTAAGGAAAACCATTCAGCAATTCTGTCTGTAAGTATGTACACATAGGCAGAAAGGCCCTTCCCATTCCCACAGAGAAAAAAAGAAATCTAGACCAGCTCTTTCTATCGTGCAGGCCATTTCTTCACCTGTGAGAGTTTAGCAGACTGGATGAACTACAGATAACCAGAACCAAGACTGCAAACTGACCCTTACTGCATACATAGACTCCAATATAGATATTAATTATAAGACATTCCAGAGAAACATAACTTCTAATCCACGTGTCTTATGGAATGAGGGACCATTTTATGTTGCATGTGCACAATTACACAGGATGAGATAAAACCTTCTCATCTAGGACCAGAAAAGCTTTGCTTTCAGTACTGCTTAATACTTGAATGTTGGTGAATGAAGAAAGATTGATATTTCTACCATTCACTTTTGTACTGGAAATGAAAACATTCTTGCGGGGGTGGAAGATACTCCCTGAAGGAAAATCTTATTAATGGGAATAGCTACTTCATGGAAAAGTTTCCAAGTTTATTGCCTGCAACTGCACAAAATTATTCAAATACCTTCTTCTGTTTTCATTTAATTCCTTTAAAAAGCCTCTACGAAACCCCTCATCATGCTGAGCTATAAATTGCATTGAAGTGGCTTAGTGAGGTATGATTGTTTAACATGCTGTTGCTAAACAAACAGATAAGGAATTGGAAGAAGGACTGTTAGATCAGAAAAGGTGTTCTCAAAGCTACACAGTATGCATACTGTGAAGGCTGATTTAGGGCTCTGGATCATGCCTGCAGTCTGGTGTTCATGCTGCCAGATTGCACTGCCTCTCACAATGTGTGTACTATCCACAGCAGGGGTTGTGTCATATTACTGTTTGCAATCAAATCCAATCCAACCCCCAGAGCTTGCTTGCATAGCTCATCCATTATAAATCGTATACCTGTCTAGCATTTGTCACTTTCTGCAGAGCTTGGAGCCTGATGGAATTTCAGGTGGTACAACAGTGCTATGTCTGCACGTATAAAAGATAACATGCACTGCCTACCTCACAGGAATCTTTTTTATGACTTACTGGATAACAGCTGGGTAAAACTTAGACATATTTTAGTGAAAAGTGCTACTTTCACAATTGCAGAATTAAAAAGGCTTGCAAAGAATTGCAGAAAGTTCTTTTTATGGTTAAAAATGTCAATGTAAAGTTCATGATTTTAAAAAGAGACACACCACTAAAAACACATGCAAGTTATGAAAAACTGTGAGGAAATCCACAAGAGCTGCGTGGCATTTCAACTTTCCCTAAAAAAATATGTGTTGAATATATACCAGGTATCCAAGAAGACAGTAAATATAACTAATATTTATGAAGAAACAATGGCACGAGGGGTTTTAAAACCTATGGTTCAATGAACTTCTTGCTTGCTGCAGTGCTGTAGCAGGCTTTCCATGAGATCATCCCATGGTTTATGATCCTACTTTAAGTAGATTATACTTAGTCATAGTATCAAAGTGCTTATACTAGAATAAGAGGCATGGAGTTAAGCAGTGAAAATCAATGGTCAAGAGGCAGTGAAAGCAAACTTCCTGATCTCCTAGGTCATCTACTGCAATTCTTGTCACAGACCTCAGGCTACTTTGTGGGTTAGACAAAGGTATGACCTAAGAAGATACACACTCCTCCTTGACTTTCTTTGGGGGATACCTTAGGCATAGTGTTGCCATGCATTTACAATATTCACAAAAAATGTGAATACTCTATTTCATAATCTATTCCTCTGCTGGTTACCTGCATCAAAAACTGAAATTAAATGAAAATGCCCTTCTGTCAAGTAGAGTACTACAATGGGGAAAACTCACTAGTGATGCAACCATGTTGAAAGAAGCAGTCTGATCCATGATGGGTGGATGACTGTGGCTTTGTCTTAGTGGGCAAACTGAAAAGGGTCTGTGTTGATTTCCGAATCTTGATTATATTAACTGAAAGTAGTAGCAATTTTCTGGTGCCTCTGGCTAACATATTGTGATATAAGTATGGGATTATCCCCAGTTGTATTTTAAAGTTAAAACATACATTTTAAAGTTTAATCATGATTCTCCAAAATTCAAGGAACATAACTAGGGCCACAAATGTTTATATAATGAAAACAATTTAAAATTAGAACTCCTTTTTCACCTCTCCTTCACAATATAAACTCAGATTCTTACGACCTCTACAGTGCTTGGCAGAAGATCAAATTAATATTCAGGGATTCAAATTGTATCTAGGATCTGCTCTTGTGGATAAGCTTCACATAATGTCTGATGTATTTTATTAATGTTTTGTGCATGTTTGTTTTTGTGTAAAGAGGAAGGAGGAGTAGGAGGAATAAGAAACAATTTTAGCTTACAAACAATTGTGCTACTCTAGCTTCTAGACTCCTATTTACATAATTGCATAGTTGTTCTTCAGTGCCTTGATACAATGTACAATGGACTAAAAAGAAGAAAATCATACATTAAACCTTTTTTTATTTGACTGAGCACAGAACTTGACTCCTGCCATTTCAAGGGCTTAATGCCTTTTTCCACTTCCCCAGTAATGGAGAATGGATTTGCATTGCCTTAAACTGAAAAGTGTAACTAACTTAAGCATCTGGGCTTGCGTTTGAACTGACATGGCCCGCTTTTTTTTCCACCCTGTTGTTTCTCTTCTAATGAGGTTTATGCCTTTCTTTGCTTTGAAACAGATTTCTAAAGATTGAATACACACACTGAACAATCTAATGCAAGCCTGCATTACATTCTTTCCCTCCTGGGTAATGAGGGGTAGGTAAGCCAAATACCCATGTTTTTCCATATGCTCAAATTTTCTTTATGAGAGTAATATGTGAGTTCTTTTAAATATGTTAGCATCCTCTCTGTGAAAAAAAAAAAAAAAAATCCCTGAAGGGTTGGACTTGTGGCTGAAGAGATTAGTAATGGGATACAGAGCATATTATTTCTAAATCACTGGTTCAAATTCAGCCTAGGTCAATATAGAGAACAAAAGAATTGCACTTTAATGGTGCTTTTGCAGGTTTTCTACCTCATAGAAGATGTATTAAATGCATATAAGTTGTGTTCATACACAGATATTCACAGAGAGCTTGCCTACATTGGAAGAAGTTTGCCACACAGTCAAGGTAATAAATTGATGGTCTCAAAACATCCAATGAAAAAGATCAAAAAGACTATGGCCTTGAATGGCATCAATTGACATCTTTATTTGCACTTTCAGCAGAGAGGCTAAGGATGGAAAGAGTAAGGGGATCAAGTCACCTTCTTCCTAAAGGTGATCCCTCAAGGTTACAGCTGTAGAATACATACGGGGTTATGGGGAGAAACTTGCATTGCCAATAGTCCTCTGTACCAATCCTGCAGATAAAGAGGACTTCACTTTCTAGTGTTGTCATATCCAGCATCTTTCATGAGCACTAAATTCACTTTAAAGAATGTAGGCAATAAAAAGGAAGTATTAAGAAGAAAACCATCATAATTTATATGGTGCCTGTGGTGTCTCTACATTTTGATGAATACTGTAACTTCCCTGAAAAATGATCCACTGCATTAAATAAATCTGACATATTTTTCCTTACCAAACCTCAATACAGTACAATAATCCACTAAAATCTTAAGAAAAAAAAAAAAAAAAAAAA
>VZTX01016531.1:0-14964 GCA_013400915.1 Pardalotus punctatus
AGTGCCATGTGTGCCATGTGTGCTAAGAGTGCCACGTGTGCCAAGAGTGTCATGTGTGCCGTGTGTGCCATGTGTGCTGTGTGTGCCGTGTGTGCCAGGCCATGCCACAATGTGCCATGTGTGCCATGCCATCGCACACTGTGCCGTGCCGTGCCGTGCCGTGCCGTGCCGTGCCGTGCCGTGCCGCATCTCTCCCCGGCCCCGGGCCCCAGCTCCCCGTGAGTCACACCAGGATAAGTGTGAGTCACCTCAGGACTAAAATAACCCCTGCACCACAAGCCTCGGAGAAATCCCGCTCCTCGCTCCGTGCTGCTGGGTTTGCCCAAAATCCGGTGGATTGCTGCACTCCCGGGCCACCGTTCCTGCCCCAGCCGGTCCCCGGGGGCGCTGGGGCAGCAGCACCTCCTCGCCAGCCCCCCGGCTGATGTTGCAGCGTGTGGCTTGTTCGCCACAGAAATGCGGGTGGTGTGACACGGAAATCCAGCACTGGCTCGAGTTCACCACGGGTGTAAGCAGGGAGAACCTGACCGAAAACCTTCCACACGGAGAGGGCACCCCAAACTGGCTACCCGCCAGTGGAAAGAGCACGGGAACGTTGCTCTGGGGCAAAAGTCCCAAACTAAAATTAATCCAGCAGGATTTGAATGAAGCCTCGTGTAGTTAACTACTCCAAAACTCCTACTTTTCCTTAAAAGCTTTTAGTTGCTGCCCCATACCCTGCGCTTGCTGAGGTGGGGAGGTGCTTTCCTGCTTGTCTGAGGATGGAGCACCCAGGGAATCATGGCCCAGGTTGGATCAGAGCCTGCAGACCGTGCAGAGAGAGCTGCTCCCTGCGCTGCCTCTCTGCTTTGAAAACTGCCCAGAAATCGTTGCAGCCTCTTTTCACAGTGTTTTTCTTTCTTTGAAAACAGGAGTGGGAGGAGGGGTTGGATGTTGGCGTGTAGCCTTGGAGACCGAAGCCCAGGAATATTGAATGGAAACCCAAACACGAGGCTGCCTGTGAGCTGCAGGCCTGACGTGGAGATCAGATCTGCCGGAGCCTGATCTGGCTGCGGAGCCTCCCACGGCCGGGGGTCCCAGCGCAGCTCCCAGGTGCCGCCGGCAGCTGGAGGTGCAGCTGGTTCATCCCCGCCGTGGAATTGGCTACCACAAGTTGTTCATTCCCCCTCTCATCCCCCTGCTCTGAGGGTCTCGAGGGTCACCTCTTCCCCAAAACCACCTGGCTGACCAGCACAACCAGTTTGAGCCGCTCAGTGCAAGGTTTGAACTCTTTTCCTGTCCTGAACAAGCGCTTATAAGCCTAAAATTAGCTTCTTTTTTTCAGTTTCATGAATCCATTTGAAATAAATATTATTTTTCCCTCCAAACCTTGTCCTTGATTATTTCAGACACTCGCAGCCACAGGAGATTTTGACTTTTTGCCAACCTGGCCATTAAACACGGAGCAAATTATGCTGATTTAACTCACTAAAATTCTCCTTGATTTTTCTGCATCGTTTGATTTGATCCAGACTAAAAAAAAAAAAATTTAAAAAATCACACAGAAGCGATTTGCTGGATCAGAGAGCTCTTACCATCCCTCCAATTACAACTCCTTTAAGTGTCTGCCACTTCCTTATCAATACGGTTTGGCGGCTGAAGGTCTCGGAGATGAAAATACAGAGTCGGTTCCAGGAGCAGCAGGGCTGGGAGCGGAGCCCCAGGCTCGGAAAGCAAAGCGGCTCCGGGCATTCCTCACGGCCGCGGGAACGCCCCGGCTCCGGCCGAGCCTGCAGGGGCAGCTCGGACTCCGGAGCCCTTCCCAAGGATGGAGATGCCCTCGGAAGGGTCCGAGGAGTGGCTGGAATCACCATCAGGGCAGATTAATCTGATATTTGGCTTCTTTCTGCAGGCTGTGCCTTTGAAAGGAGCAGCACCAGGCATTGGGTTTCGTGTCTATTTGTTTATTTAGCGTGGATTTGATCCATATCCGTCTTTTTTTTTTTTTTTGTTTCTGACTGAGCTCTCTGTGTGCTCTGAACAGCCTGTAAGTGCTCTCCCAGCTGGGCAGGTTTGAGGGAATGGACATGGAGATGTTCTGGGCATTTCTGCAGCTCCTGAGCAAGGCTCCAAAGGGACCTTCCTTGTCCAGAAAGAAGGAAAGAAAAAAGCAAGGAAGTGTTGTGCGCAGCTCAGCTGTTTCTGGAACAAAGCTCCATCTCCAGGTTGCTCAGTTCCCTGACAGTGAACACCCAAACTTTTCCTAAGTTAGTGAGCTTTATTTAGGAAATAAATAAAACTGTAAGAAAATATGAATGATTGTAATAAATACAGCACTTGGCAAAGTGATACTACCAGGAAAAGCATAAAATATATAGGTAAATTACTCCAGAGTGGTGACAGGGGCTGGCACATTGCTGGAAAAATAACTTTCTGTCCCTGAAAGAACATTTGAAAGATGGAATAGAGGAAAAGACACACAGATGCGATGGCAAAGAATATCCAGTTCCTTCCCAAACAATCGCTGAGAAATATTTGTTTAGGGGGCAGGTGTTTTTGAAATTTGATGCTTTATCACAACTAATTATATTAAAAGCTGTTGTCAAGATAGAAATGAGAGATTTTGCACACATCCAGACAGTCCCAAGCTTGTCTCGCTTATAAAAGAAATTATTAATTCCTTACCTCTATTAGAAAACCGAAAAAGAACAAAGCCATTTCTAGAAGTTAATTCTATTTTAGCCTGCCAAAAAACTTAAACGTCAGAGCACACAAAAAGAATTAAGCAATAAAAAATCAGTAATTTCTAATAAGCCACCTGCCTTGAAGGTTCAGGAAGTGACTGGACACTAAAGAAAACCACTGAGGGGTCCTTGCCCTGCCTGGAGCAGATCTCTGACCTTCCCAGAGCTCTGAACCTGCAACGGGAAACTCCAACGGCTCTTTTGGAAATCCAGGAGGTCATTCCTCCAGGGCACAGCATAATCTGCTGATGCAATACAACTCCTTACATGCACATAAGCAGAGGACTGAAACCAATAGCAAGAAATAAATCCCGCGGGGCAAGGGCTTGAAGCCGTCAGCGCAGCCCCAGCTCACGGCTCACAAGGTCATGGGGAAGCGCAGGCACAGACACCTGATCCGAGCCTCAGGGGAAGGAATCTGCCCTGGGAGCAGCCAAAATCCCACCCTGGGGCTGCAGGGCAGCCAGGAGCTCCCTCCCTGCGTCCCGGGAAAGGGAGCTGCGCACGCCAGGGGCTGCTGGAGCTCGGGGGAGCTCGGGTCACCTCGGACCCGCAAAGCTGCCCACGCCAGGGAAGGGAATTCGGCAGAACCACACCACACCCGGGCCAAGCGGGAGGAACCACAGCTCCTTTTCCCCCGGGGCAGGGTGGGGGGTGACTGTGACCCACACCTAACCCGTGAGAACTGGCTGCTTTGGTGAAATAACGGTGAAATAACCCCATTCCAGCTGCTGCTGCACAGAGCATCCCCGGTGACCGGAGTGGATTCGGGGCTGCAGGCTCAGGCTCTGTGCATTTTGTGTGCACACAAAAACTAACACGAGGTCTCAGACTGATGGGGATATTTTTCTCACAAACTATTGACGTTCAGCAGGTGACTTCCCACACAAGACTATTTCAGGATTTGCTAATTTGTCTCTATGATGCATTTAAGGAAGAGCGTGTCCTCTTTCACGTAGGCGTGTTTGGGGGACTGCAGCTTGGACAAGGGCAGGAACATGGGGCAGCCACTGGCCACATTCATGTCATTCACTGGCCTCTGGAACGAAGCAGAAGTCAGGTCTGGGCGAAAGGCATCAATTATGTGTTCCCTGTTATTTTGGTCAAGCAACATAAATGTGACCTGAAAAACAGAATGTGGCAATGAGGAGTCACTGGAGTGAAAAATAACCCAATCCAGGACAGAAGTGCTGCAAAAGCAGCTGGATGCTCCATTGATAATTAAATACAAACTGTAACCAATGTTTCCAACCTGCAAGGTCAGTTCCTGTGAACTCCCAGATGAAGCTCTTAAAACTTTGCTACCTCTAAAACAAAATCCAATTAGATCAAGTAGGGAATTATTTCTTGGTAGAGAACTACACAGTCCAAAGTCTTTTTTCCTCTCTCTCTTCTGACAACTTAAACAGCCCCCAGATTTGGTTACAGTCATTACATTTATTCTGTTCTTGTGGTTTGGAATCAGAAGAAACACCCAGTTGCTTGAGCACAAATATGTAAAAGACACAACTTAAATATCAGTATAGAATCTCCCTACCTCATTACCTCCTTTATTAACTCACTGTTCTTTAGCTTGAAAAATGAAACCTCTGTAATAATCTTTTAATGCAGTGAGGTTTGAGAACTTTGATTTCTACTTTTTTGGCTGCTAACCGGTAGTAAAGGTATTTATAGGAAAGGCTTACGGAATCATTGCCCCACAAAGGTAAGTGCCAGAGCAGAGATCAGGCCCTGCCACAGTTTCACTGCTTTTCTAACCATTGTTGCCATTATCAGATCACACTCAGGAGAAAAAATAAAACCAGGACTACATTAGACATCTGTGGCACCTTTGTGAGTGGAACTCTCACCTCGCCCTTCTGAAGCCTTCAGGCAGCAAACCATAATTCCCTCATAAATTGATATTATCGATGTCTAGCAGGAGCCAGGAGAAAAAATGTGTCTCTGGCTTTAGCCCAGGTGGACACAAGCTGGAATATTCCAAACACCACGTTCTGGTGTCTGAAAATCCTGCCTGGCCAAGTATGGAACAGGGACAGATTGTGAGCCAGGGTTACAGGATGGCTCCTCACCTTTGGAGAGGGATATGGGAAAACACCCCAACTGCCACAAAACCCCAGAGAAAAAATCACCTTGACTTTTGGTTGGGATCAGATATGGAAAAACTTCCCTCCTTACCTTGTGTCTGAAAGGCCACGGGAGCAAAGCGTCGTAGTCTCCTTTCATGACAACGAAGAACAGGGACATGTGGGTTCCTTTCCCTGTGCCATCCCCGTTCAGGTACACCCTCAGACACACCTTGTAGCCGTACTTCGCCGTGTAGAAAGCTGAAAATCACAACTCTTCGTTAGCAAAGCCTCCTCTGGGGGGAAAAAAAAGGCATAATTCTGGCATAATGGGAAAAGGTAACGTGGTTTGCTCTCACAGAGAGGAGAACAGACAAATCAGTACCCCCTGGCAACTACAAGCAATGAAAACCCAGTGGCTGGAATCCTTTTAGTGCCTCAAACACTGCTGAAAATTACCTGTTATTAGACACACAAGTGTATTTTACCTAATCCAATTACTTCCCACATGGGAAATAGCTGCAGCCGGAGCCACGTGGAGCCAGCAGGCACCGAGCTGCGGGTGAGGAGGGATGGATCCAGCAAAAGGCACTGCAAGTGGCTGTGGTGGAGGGCAAAGAGCAGGGTGAGAGCCCAAACTGGAGCAGAGATCTCTGGGAAAGCACATCCCAGGGGCCTGGATTACAGATTTCTGCAAAAACAGCAGCTTGCTTTAAGGAGCTGTTTGAAAGGAGCTGGCACGAGCGGGAAGAAGCAGAGTTCTGGAGAAATGAGGGGGGCTCTGAAGGATTTGTGAACCCCATCTTGTGCTTTACCTGGCGAGTACAAACCCACTGTTCTGCCAGTCACAGAGTCCTGGAGCTTCCTGCCCACGTCTGTGATTTTCCAGAGGAAGATGCCGTCGTAGGAGGTTTGCTCCGAGAACAGCAGGCTCTTGTGCAGGCTGCTCAGCCCCGCGTCCTTCTGCGTCAGGCACCGGTGCAACTCTGCAATCTAAGAAAAAAACCAGCCCTCAGCCAGCCCCCCTCTCCAGGCTGTGCTGCAGGAGAGGCTGAATCCTTCTGGAGTCCTCATATTCTGGAAATTCCCCTTTGATTTCTTTCTAAGTGACAGCTACGTGTCAAAACAACCAGACAGAGATGCTGTTTGGGCCTCCAGGCAAAATGCTGCTGGAAGAGGAACAGGCAATTAAACAGCTCTCTTGCTCGCTCACAGTCTGATCATGGCAAACTCCGAACAGTCAAAACTCTCAGGAACATCTCACCACCTAAATGTGGATCGAGAGAACAAATATTAGAGGTCCCCATTTGAAAATGTATCAAAGTGACAAAAGGATCCTGAAGATGTGGCCAGAACCGAGCACTTCACAGCTCAAACTCCCTGTCCTGATCCTACCCCACCTCGCCCAGATTTGTGCCAATATTTGTGATCTACAGACCAAGCACCCAGACAATCCTTGCTGGAATTACCTTCAGTTCAAGGCTTCGTATTATATTTTGGTCCAGTTCGCTCTGTCTCCGGAAGGCCAGGATTTCCAAATTAGAGCTCTCCACCTCCTTATTGAGCACTGCCACAATATTCTCAAACACGTGCAGCTTATTTTCCAGCTCAGAAATCACCTTCTCCCGCACGAGCTGCTGCAGAACAGACTCGGGTTGGGTCACAGAAGCTCCAAGGTAGCAGTCCAGCTGGGGGTCCCTGCTGTTTTCCAGCCCTGCTGGGGTCTGCAGGTCAGAGATGATTTTCCCCACGCTGCTCAAGCCCAGCTCTGGCTGAGGGGTGAAGCCACGTGCAGCGTTGGCAGCAGAGCACACGGTTCCCTTCAGCTGCCGCATGTGCTGCAGCAGCAGCAGCATGTGGGCCCCCACTGCGGATTTCTCGTGCTCCTTTCTCTTCTCTTTGCTCCCCTGGAAGGAGAAAACGCTGTCAATGCACCCTGTACAACCACCACAGCCAGCTGGGGCCAAACCCAGCGATTCTTCAGCAACCTGGAGAGGCAGGGGTGGGAAAACTGCAGGGTGCAGGGGCAGCTCCATCAGCTGATTCTGCTTTAAGAGCCACTACTCTGAAGGGAGTAACAAAACCAGAGCAGAACATCCCAAAGGGACCCCTTGTCACTCACCCTAAATGAACAGCCAACTTCAGAAAAACGGCATCCATCCTTGCTGGCTGAGGATGTAAAGTGGCTCTGTTGAAAAGAATTGCAGAGGAAATAATCTAATACCAATTGAAAGGAATTCTTTTATCTCCCTACAAACACCTAAGCCACAAAGCCAGCAGTTATAAATCAGAATAATTCAAGTCAAGGTATCTCCACAGCTTCTGGTGTCCAACCAGCTTTGAAAATTGATGGTAAATCAATTAAGAGTGTGGTTCATTGGAAGTTTCCTGCACACAGCCTGGCAGTGAAGTGTCCATCTAACAGACCCCATAATGACAGAACATAATTTAACAACCCACAGGGATCCCACAGTAAGAACCTCTCATAAATAAAATGTTTTAAATACACTGCTATACAGCACGCTCCTCGTTTGCTCACGTGGCTCTCACTCAATATATGAGACAAAACAAATATTTGCCCATTTTACAAGATTAATTGAGAAGATAATTTAATGAAGGTAATTGGGGGAGCAGGGAAGAGAAGGCAGCCAGCAGAGCTTTGCTGGGATGTAAAGAGCACCCAGATCCAGCTGTTGGATCTGAAGATATTCTCAGGTGAAGATATTCTCTAGATGAACAAGTGTAAATTTTATTAATTGAAATAAAGCTGCATTGCACTCACTCATCTTTCACCCACCTTTTCCTCTGATGCTGTTTCTGCTTGCACAGGTTTTTGCTCCTTGCCTAAACTGCCTTCACATGAATGCTCCTGTCATTAAAACAAGAAGGAAAAAACTCAGTGCCTTATTTAATTATTGACTGCAAGGTCCCCCTGGGATATTGGACCCAAGATTGGCAATGTGCGAGCGTTGCCAGATTCAAACCAAAGTTTTGTGCACACACACAAAAACGTACACTCACAGATAATGCGGTGATAAGCAGGTGGGTTACAGAACAGGAAGCAACAATGACCAGCAGAACAGGAAATTCAAACATATACATAGATATATATGAATATAAACAGGTTACAGCACAGGAAACTCCAGTATAAATTCAAATTCAAATATAATTCAAATATAAACGCTTCTTGCGTTGACTCCACGCAGTTTGCTCAATGTGCAGACCCTTCTTGCATCCTGCTTTTTGGACATTTTGGAGGCTGGAATCCAAATCTTCCATCACGATGTGCTAATGCAAAATGCATCACCACTCACAGGAGGCTTCCTGCCATTTCTGGCTCCAAGAAGGGTAAAGTGATCCCCCTGCCATTGGCTCCTGCAATATCTGTATTTAACACAGCAACTGTCAGCTTTCCATTCACACTCTTCAGAGGGGGTGGCTTTAATCTTTACAAACTCCTTTGCAGATCAGCTCTGAGGTTTCCCTTTCGATTCGCAGAAACGCAGCCACGGGTTTTTCTCGCTCTCCAACTCATTTTTTAACACTCTCTATGTCACCATTGAACAAAATATGCCTCTATCTTATTCACTTCTGCTCTTTTACTCCTTCAGGTCACCAATTCCTTGAGGGGGAGAGGCACTCCCCCTCAGAGGAGAGAAGTTTAATTAAAAATAGCGAAATACAAAAAATTCACAAGACCTATAACTGCATGAATAGCACGAAGAGAGTGAGAGCAGAGCCCCAAACTTGCTTTTTGCTCCCAGAAGGTTGTGGACACATGGAATACCCACAAATAATCCAAACCCTTAAGTCGGCGCATGTTTAATAAATCAGATCATGTAACCACGATTTTACAAATACTAAAGGAGGCAGAGAAAAAGCAACACCTCAAGGCCAACTCCCTGCTTGGTTGCCAAGGTTTCCCGACCAAAATATTAATTAGGCGGCAGCTAAGTGGAATGAGTGGGAGGAAAACTGTTCTGGAGCTGCCGGAGCTGCGGTGTCAGAGATCCCAGAGGAGAGAACGGGGCTCAGGGAAGAACCGAGCTCGGGTTTCCCCCTCCAGCCTGAGCCTCCAGGCTGAGAGGATTTAGTGTTGCCACCTTCTGGTGTTTACAGCCTCTGGGAAACACGGGATTTAGCACGGGGAAGATGAGCCTGGGTCCAGATCCTGCTCTCTCTAGGTTAGTATGGTACGGAAAGCACAAGGAAAATCTTCCCAAGGAGCAGGTTTGAACGTCCTGACCCCAGGAGGACTCAGCCCCGATAAATCTGTGAGCTCAGGATTTGGAAAGGCATCGCTTTATGACACTTTGGACATGCAGAGGCACCCACCGCTCTTCACATCTCTGAAATATTCACAGCCCTCCTGCCATGAGGGTCTCCAGTCACTCTGCCCAACTGCAAGGTTGGCAGTTAGTCTCTTGAAATCACTTGGAGGGAACAGTATTCACTGTTTTCAGCAAATAACATTACAAAATATGAAGCAAATATGTTTGAATAATCACTGAGATATCTGTGGCAGGTTCAGAGTATGATCTTCCTGGTCTACAAACACTGCTGGTGATTTGGAGATTTATACCTGAGCAGATCTAATAAAAATAATACCTGACAGAATCCTGTCTTACACATTTGTAGGTGGTTTTAGTTTGAATAAACTCCAGCCATTTTCAAGATCCATTCCCTGCCACTGTCTGTGCTTTTCTGCTTCTCCCTTCCATCATGCTGGGACAAGTTTTGAGCCAGGAGCTGAAACCTGGGCTGCCCAAGGCCTGTGGGAGCACAGGGGTGCTTTGTCACATCCCCAGCAGATTATCACATCCAGCTCATTTCTCCCTCCAACACGTGTGGAAAAATGATCACACTCAGGAAAATGAAATATGCTCTGAGTGCAATGAAATCAGAGTGGGAAAATGGCACCATAAATTATTTAAACCATTAATATAAAGCCTTTATTTGACGGAGGACTGTTCTTACCTGGTATTCAGAGCTGGCCAAGCTGCACTGGCACTGCTGACACACTGTCACATTATTGACACATCCATTTTCCAAGTGATCTGCCAGCTTCCTTCTCATCACCACGTGCCCACAGCCAGTGTGACAAGGGATCAAAGCATATTCACACAAACTCTGATGCTCCTGGAAGTGAAAAGTTAAAAAGCAACCTGTAAAGTGCTGATTCACATTTATCTGTGCATAGCCTCTGTTCTGGCAGCCCAGGGCTCTGACCTGCATTTCTTCGAAGCTTGGGTAAAGTCCCACTGCACAAAGTTACTGAGATTACTGGTGAAAAATTCACCAACTTTACCGGGGCTTTTTTCTTTTGTTAATTATTAATTTTAAAAAATCCCAAAACCAAACCCAAAACCAAACAACTTTCGGTAAATTCGAACACAAGACCTCCCTTAAACAACCTCTTTGGGCTTTTGTTTAAACATAACACAATCCTGGTCCCAGCTTTCTCCCCTGCATTCATTATTCAAATTTCCATGGCAGAGTCACAAATCTTGCCCATTTAACTATTTTACCTTTTGAGATCAGTCTGAAAAGATTGATGGATACAATCAATACATTGACACGAGGGAATTCTTTCTCCTATAAAAACATGCTAAGGCCACTGCCCAGAGCAGTGTCCTGGGGACTGAGGTACCTGCTCTGTCACAAGCTGCTCGTAGCATCCTTGCATTTAAATAATAAGGAAACCACAGGAAAAAATGCCAAGTTGGTGTAAATGTGTGCAACTTGAATTTCACTCAGGATGTTCTGGATTTGGTCAAAGTTTATCACAGAACCACAGAACGAAGGGACCTTAAAGATCATCCCGTTCCAGCCCACTGCCATGGGCAGGGAACCCTCCATAGATTAATGGCACATTTTTCAATACTTTGTTGGTATAAATCACAATCCTGACACTGATTCTAATTAATTGCATTCATTTTTTTTTTGCTGATATCCTGGTTTCATTGTCTCCCTGTCCCCATTCCGGTAAGCCTGCATATTAATCTGAATAAACTCTCTTTAAACATACCTCAAAATCTTTCATGATACCAGACCAGCTGCATCCAAGGGTCACACAGCGGACTCGGAGCTCAGAAATCTCTTTATTAATGGCAGCATCACCAAAAGCCTGGAAAGAAAACACGGTGAGGAAAAAAACACTGGTGAGAAAGTAATGCAGGATGCATCCTTGGAATAGGAATAGGAATAGGAATAGGAATAGGAATAGGAATAGGAATAGGAATAGGAATAGGAATAGGGTGGCAGAAATCTGCATCTTGATAAATACTTTTTTTTTTTTTTTTAATTTACTCTACTTCATAAGACTCTGTGACCTGGCAAGTTAATCTCAGCGTAGTAGAAGTCCAAATAATTATTAAATCATTTCTTTCTTAGCATTCAAAAATAATCTATTTGACTTGACACTAATTTACTGAAAATAAGCCCAGCCATCTACAGCTCTTATTTTACATTTCTTTTCACAGAAGCCTGAAATATTTCACATTCAGCGAATGTGCTGACAGGACCCTGACTGTGGGGTCCCTTAATGAATGCATTTCATTATCGAGGTCATTAACACCTCCTAAACGTGCTGCAGAGAGGGCTTGGGAGTGCTCTGTGCCGAGTGCACTGCTCAGATCTGGGCTGTTTCCATTTAGCAGACCCCGTGTGCTAAAAAAATACAAACCAGATGGGAGCGGCGTTTGTTTTTTGCTCTATGTAGATTTTTGGATTCTGTTAAACACGAAGAATTGTACAATTATTATGTAATTATGAAATACCGCACACGTTAATATTACATCTTGCACTATTAGCATAGACACCCTCAGACAAGAAGCCCTGCCGCAGTTAAAGGCATTTTTTTGGATACTCTGGAGGTAAATACAAACCAGAGAAGTGCAGACTAACCATGGAATAACACAGAGCAAGAAATGGGAGGGGAAAGCTTTACAAGCATAGGGAGGAAAGTATTTATAAACGATGCCCACATTTCAATAAAGTCCCTGAAAATCTACCCAGCATTTGTTGGAAATGATCTGAACAGGCAAATTCTGCTCCCTTGCTGGTGCCTGCCTTTTTCTGGACACCCAGCAGGCAAAGAATCTGCCAGGCAGACCAGAGTGGGCTTTGCAGAATTCCCAGCACACCCAGGGAAAACCCCACAGCACAGAAATCCCAAACCAGCAGTCAAAGCAGAATGAGTTCACAAGGCTTTGGCTGCACCTATTTGTGCGTGGAATCTGTTATTGGGAAATTTATTGCAGAACTGAGGATTTTTTCTAGGATGTTCCCAAGTTCTGCATTAACAGCAGATCTATTATTTTGCCGCAGCCGCTTCCTAAATTTTGGCTTTTATGCCACTGTCAGCTGCCTATTTGTTTTCATTTCTCCCTAAAAAATTTAGACAAATTGTGTCTGTTGATATCCCTGGACGTGATCAGAGAGGAGGGGAAAAGACAAGCTGGGACAAGGCCTTATGGCCCAGTTTGTTTTTGGGGTATAGAACAGCCCAGAAATTTGCCTGGAAAATCACACAGGAAGAGATCTGCACCGTTAAATTACAGATGAAACATTTGCCAGTGCATAGTTGGTATCAATCATTATGTTCAGCTTCATGTTTGAAGGGTACAAGAATCCATGGGGTTGGAAAATCTATTAAAATACTTCCTAAGGATAGTAAGTAACAGTTCAGACATATTATTACAAGTAGGAAAGCGGCAGTTACTTTGAGACAATAAAAAGTTAATCATATGGAAGTGTTTGGGATTTTACATTGCAGAACCTGGATTTGGAAAGTCCTAAGGCTGCCATTACACTTTTTAAAATCAAAAACTCTGGGAAATCCAAGTTATTAAAGCTTAAGTTAAAATGTGTAACTATCAGCTGCTATTGCATTTTATATTATTCCCTTCAGAACTCCAGTCCAGTGATGACTACAGAGAATGGTTCATGATAAATTAATGACCTGTGAACTACAACTTACCCTTTCTTCTGCCAATAGGCTTTCCTCACTTAAAATGTCGGGATCTTCCTCTTTACATTTCTGGCAAATTGCATTTTTATTGTTTCTGGCAAAAAGAAAGAGGTGGCAAATAACAACCCGTTGGTGTACTGCAGTTTAGGAGGTCTTTGCATAGGTACTGACACAAATAAAACCATGGAAATTGTGATTTCCACTCAAGAATCCACAGTCCTTGTTCATGAAAGGGCCAATTCTTGAACACACTGATGTTAAAAAAAGCTTTGCTCTTCTGTTCTTCAAGACCAGGACTATGCCCATTAATCTTACCTGTATTTCAGTAAAATAAGGGCAGCCTGGACCATAAATAGGAATAAAGATGGAAAGCTATTTATCTCAGGAATTATGCAAAAACACCACATAGGGAAGATAATGTGAAAACTAAAGTCTTTTAAACCACAGAAAATGCCCATTTTGCCAAGACAGATACAGACATATAAGATACTATGTTTACTAAAATCCTGTAACATCCCTTATCAAAGGCCTCTAAAGCCCATGGAAGGATTAAATCATCCTTGGACCAAGGTTAAATCAGAATTACTATGTCCCAGACAGAAAAACTCTGTCAGTCCCTGTGATCCACCCCGCAGAATTCCACAGTGGAAACAAGGAGGAGGCAGAGATAATCCTGAAGTCCCCGTGGAAAATCCTTCCAGACAGGAAAACCACAGCAGGACAGGGAGCCACAGGATGGCCCCTGAGAGCTGAGGCACAACCCAGCTCTGGGAGTGCCAAAACCACGGGCTCGGCCCCCCAGGGGACCCCCGGCCAGGGGAAAAGCCAGGACGTACCGCACGATCCAGGTGAGGCAGGCGGAGCAGTACCTGTGCCCGCACAGCGTCTGCAGGGCTCTCTTCAGGATGTTGTTGCAGTTGCTGCACAGGTACTTCTGACCGGGCACGTCCTCACAAATGCTGGTGGGGTATCCGAAAGGAAATTCGTTCTCATCGGGAGAAGGGCCGGGGGTGTCCCGCAGGCTCCTGGGGGCGTTCTCAGCCATCCGGAGCGAGCACTGCCGGAGAGAAGGAAAAAGCAGGTGCTCAAACACGGCACACGCTGACTTTGATGGGAGAGGATGTGTCCAAGTCCTCAAGAAGCAGCAAACCTGAGCAGCAGCACTGTTGTGTTTAGCTGGGTCTGCAGTGACCAAATGTCACAGTGGGGTTTGACCTGGTACCAGGAAATTACTGTACACCTTTAAAATTTCCCTCAAACACAACACGGAAATGGTCAATGTCTTTAAATGGGGGGCTGGGGATTTCTTTCAAGAGTTTTCAGCTTGTAGAAAATGAGCTACAGTCCCATCAGCCCCCATCACACAGTACTGTTTCTGTAGAGTAAATCCCCAACCACATTCAATTCTCAGCAGCCAAAATTCGTGATTTCTCTTCATAGACACAGAAACTGAGCAGCTGGGGTGTTGACAGTGACTCCCCTGAAGTCATGAAACTTGTGCTGAAATGACAAAGGAAATCCCAAGATCACAACCCCTTAATGCTTGTGCTGTTACCAGGCACACCTGGAGCCACACGTGACAAGGCTCATGCACATTTGGTTTGGTTTGGTTAATACAAGCTGTGCAGTGGAATATTTTCAGAAACACAGCCAAAACTGATTCTGGTGTTTCTTGCGAAGTTCAAGGAAGGATTTTTACCCAGGGACTTAGTGCAGTTTGATCTCAATAATGCCTTTATAAAGCTATTTTTTTCCCATAACAGTACTGCACCATAACCTATTTCAGTATTACCAACAGTCACACTGGCTAAGAAATCCGAAAATAAAATAAACCAAGGCTGCTGTGGGCAGGCCGGGCCGGCGCTGTGACTGCTCTGAGATGGGCAGGGCACAGCCTGGGGGTACGGCTCTGCTCTGGGAACAAACAGCGTTTCCACGGCCTGCCTTATCCAATTCCCATGGCCTCTGCAGGTATTTGTGCTGAAGCTCAGCAGGGACCGCAGGGCTGCCCAACCTGCCCGAGCCTTCCGTCCAACCCGGCCACACAAACGCCACGGCACGGGCTCGGATGTGTCGCGGTGGGTGCCGGGGGCACGGGGCAGCCGAGCCGGCCCCGCTCCCAGCGCCCCGGCCCCGGCACGGAGCGCTCGGGCCGCCCCGCTCGGGGGTCCCTCCGGCCCATCCCGGCTCAGCGGGCCGGAGG